>PNEQ01018161.1:0-74762 GCA_003012365.1 Medauroidea extradentata | reverse complement strand
CGCTACGATTTGTTTATTTGTTATAAACACACTCACAAGCATAAACAAACAGTGGCTGCTAGTGGCCTACAACATATAATTACCACACGTATGATAGTTTAGTTTAAATCACACCAAGTAAAATACGTACATAATAATCGTACAAGTGAAGTTAAAATATTTGACTGCATGAAACTAGGGAATTTTGTTTAGCAGTTGGGGATAAAAGAAAGCTACTAACGAATTTTAATGTAGAATGGTTTAAATTTTTTTAATGTAAAGAAATAATGTCAAAGACTTATTTTAATCTTGTTCCCCACCACTTTTATGCGTTTAACACTAGTAACAAACATATGCACGATATTGATAATTAATTATTTTTTTCAGAAGAAGCTAAATATGTCATTAAGTTTCATAAATCATGCGAGGATCAGTGTTTCAAAACCACCAATTTCCACAACTATTTTTACATAAAAGCCAAGAAATAATATGTCGCGATACTAACGAAGAAGAAATAATTCAATGTTATTGTTGTGCGTCATTTTTAACATTGAAACTATGGTTTTTACTAAAAACCGGTTTACACCGAAAAAATAACAGTAACAATGTTAGTTACGAAATGTCAGTTACAAAAATGTTACCCACAAATTCTAAGCTATGGTTAGAGGTACGTCAATTTCGCGGATTCATCTGGCAGTAGCCTAGATTGCTCAGTCCTGTACATGCTCTGGGTACAGTCTATTATTCATTGGCTTACAACATTACAAGCGATAGCTCTATGAATCATTTCCTTATTTACTACTGGCTTGCAGTAGTCAGATGCGTTTCGTGACAGCCACCAGCTAATCATACACGGGATTATGAAGTATATATTTTTGGCGTTCAACTTGACCTGAATGTATTTGCGAAATTGAAGTACCTCTAGCTATGGTACACTATTTTGTATCAATGTTGATATCAAATGTGCTTTTAATATTGTTGAAAATACCAACATTATTAACAAAGTTGTAAGAATGATGAACGGATATTAATTGCAATGTTGATGACAAAAATGCCTACAACATTGCAGATAACATTGCTAGTAACATTTCTTATCAACATTATTTGATCTAGACCGCCCTAGAATGAGTCTGGAAAATAATGTTATCTATAGTGCTGGAGAAAGTTATTGACATGATTCTAAAATTCATAACTTTGGTTGCTAGCAAGTGTTTTCATAAAAATTTTGGTAACAAATGTTATCAACATTTTTATAAATATTAACTTTGTTAATATCAGAATGTTGGCAGCAATGTTGATAACATGATGTCAACAATTTTCAAGCATTTTTGCAACATTGTTGTTATTAACTTTGTTGAAAATATGTGTTATTACTAGGGCCACGATTTTGTCGCGAAAAGATTTTTGCCCCACTTTGTTTCAGTGACTCACGTGCACATCGGCAGTTCTGTTTCAAGGTTATTATCAGCGTGTCTTTGTTCATACACGTTTCTCATTTGACTGCACCAATCAGAATAAGATTATTGTGACTCCGTACGTCTATAATTTGCCAAGGTAAGTGAGAGTGAAATCATCCAATCACAAACGATGTAGCAGAGCTGCAGGTGTGCACATGACGCATCGAAACAGAATGTTGCAAAAATCTTTTCGCCATAAAATTGTGGCTCTAGTTATTACCAGTGTTATCGTTGGTATAAACAAGGTTTAAGGGTTAAGCCAATATTATATTTAGTTTGTTACTAAAGAATTATGGGCATATCTAGTTCTAAATGAATGATATGGACATGCCTGGCTCTTAATGTAGGGTTAGTAAACTTGCCAGATACAACATTTCGTACATCTACGTCATATAGCAGCTGTTATGCCCTAATTCTGAATACAAAATTACAGTGGGGTGGACATGTCTAGTTTTGAATGAATACACAAATAATTCTCCTGATTTTCAAATGGTACAGGTAATTTTTTTACGTAATTAAATTTGACAATGTATTCGCGTGTATCTCATCAACGCTGTAGAAAAGATATGTTTAATTAATTTTCGAATTTTTGTGGACAAGGCTGGTTTTGAGAACGTTTGTCCTCATGCCTTGCAACCCGGCAAACACCTAGATATCACATAAAACACTGCACTGAAGTCGTTCTTGTGTATTCTGGTGGGTTGTTTGCTTGGCCCCGGTCCTAACTGAGACTTGTGTAATATGTTCTGGGTGAACAGCATCGTGTATTGATATAATCATGGCATAAAAGAGGTAGGAAAGGGGGGAGGCGGTGTGCAGGGCTCCCCTAAGAGTTAGAAAGTCGTAACGTAAGTCTTGTGACGTGACGCAAGAGGCTTGTTTGTCTCAACTAGAAAGCAGGGGTTTTAAGCTCCCTAATTGCGCAACGCACGAGGCAGGGTAAAAATAACGCGCTGTGTAAGTTGTGGAGTAATATGCCGTGCCGTGTTATGATTGGTGGCAGGGTCAGTGCACTGTAATTCGGCGCCACCCTCCCTCACCCTCACAATTTTTTTCTTTATTTCCTGCAATTGGTAGGTAACCTCAATATTATATATTTTTTCTGGTTGAAGGAAGTATCCGAAAAGTTTTTTGAATCTGTACCTTATTCTTTCCACACACTTCAAATAAAAACTTACAGTAAAATATACATTTAAAATGCCAAAAAAAAAAAATGTACTTTGGTGCCAGAACGATAAATTCAACGACACTAACAGCGCTTGAATCTAACGCCCGTGAAAAATACTTTTTAACTACGAGAGCGGCCGTTGGAATAACTAGCCGAAATTGACAAACATGGAAACATACTCGTTACTAGTGAATCGATACATCTTAATCATGAAATTAGAAACGGGAATGTACTTTTTCTTGACTTACTGTAGATTCAAAATCATATCATTTTATATACGACAAGTAATTATAATAGAAAGGTACAAATCCTAAAAAAATACTGTTTCCATTGATTTCATATTGTTGTATAGTAAAGTGATAGGTATTCTCCCGACAACCCTGCCGCCCTTGGATTATTTGCGCCCTATGCCTGTCGCCTAGTTCATCTATATGGTAACATTGACCCTGAATGGTGGATCGCCCCATGAGGCGTTTATAAAAAGTAACCTTCTGGAATTCGGTAGGCTTTACTCAGCCACGTTTTTTAAATATGGGGCTGGGGGGGGGAGGGTACAAATTAACCCCGAGTATTCCGTGTATATGTACTTTAGGTCTGTCAATGTTTTCAGTAAGAAGATTCAGAAACCCTTGGCACCTCTACAAACGCTCTCGTCAATCCAAGCGTGGACAGGCCAAGGTGCGATGTAGGCACTTCACCACCCCTAATCGCGGAAGTTTCATGAAGATCATTCCTTCTGTAACGTTGTAATTGAATTGTATTTTAATGTCAGCCTTTTTTCTCATCCCTGGTAGTCGACAACTTCAACAAATTAAATGTCCTTAGCCGTTGATTTCGAAAATACTCGCAAATAACCACTAAAATGTTCCTAAATTAAATTGTACTGTAAGTATAATTTTACACTTCTTATTGGCATAGAATTAGTTTCACGAGTCTCTTTTAAAACATATTGTATTATTGACCGCTAAACTCTCATTGAATTCTTAGTTTAATTAGCATGCATGTCTGTTTAGTTCATTTTTTTTAAACACAAATGAAAAGGTACCTTCTCAAAATGAAACTTGATAATTTTAATAATTACATCGTTATTAAATAAATAAAAGACATTTAACTGAAATTGTTAGCTAAATAACGTTAACACGTAACAGAATGCTAGTAAAATGTTTCATATATATATATATATATATATATATATATATATATATATATATATATATATATATATGTGTGTGTGTGTGTGTGTGTGTGTGTGTGTGTTAAATTCTTCGAATCATACAGATTTAGGAGTACTGTTCTACATTTTCAGTAAATTTCTTACCAATTATACAAAAAATTTCATAGCGTTAATAAAAATAAATTCTTAAAAATAGCAAGTTAAAATTGTTTGTTCAAATTAAGGGGGTGGTTACTGGAAATATTATTGTTTTTTTTTTATTTGTACGAGATGTCATTTGTTTTGTAGGCATAGGGTAAACTGGCTATATATCGTGATATACCTTAATATCATGATAAAACACTTTACGGGCTTCACAAAATTGGAAATGATCTGTACACATTGTTCACTAACTTACCAACAGAGAGCAGGTACGTGTAGTTTTGGCAAAAAGGGATCGATTTATGAAATATAAGACATCTATTAATATCATTTACATATTTATATTACTGAAGTTCAAAGTCTAAGTATCACGATGTAGGGCGGGTTTATCCTATATTGTGACTGTTTTTACTGTAACGAAAATTTTTTAGCTTTCATGGTTTTTGTATTATACCGTACTAAAGTCAAAATTTGCGAAATATATGATTTTATGCGTTAAAGGAAAACCAAAATACTTACCGCTTTTAGTGCCTTGGACTATGAGACGTATAAAAACACATTGACTAGTTTTTCTAGTTTTAAAATATTTTTTTAAAAGTCAGGTATTTTTTTATGTTAAATTTATTTTTTTTATTTACAGAAAATATCAATGCGGTTTGTAAACACGTAGTGTCATACATAGTCCGTGGCACTGATATTTAGTGTGAATTACTTCATTTCGGTAAGTAAATTGGTTTTCCTTTATTGCATAAAGCCATTTTTGCAAATTTTGAATTTAATATGGTATAATACAAGAACTATGAAACCTAAAATATTTTCGTTGCTATAAAACAATTAGTCCCAATACATGCCTACATAACGAACCGTACCTCGTACAAATACAATAATTTTTAAAAACGATTAAAAATTTTAGCGTCAAAATTATTTTGTTTCTCTAAACTCAATTCACTTGAAAAATGGTAACACTGACAAAAAAATTTATATTTTGTCATGAAGGCACAGGAAAATTTACAGGGCCTAAATTAAACGACAATATCTACCTCTGCCAGCGGCTAGACTTGGAACAAACTGGCTAATCATTGCCGCGAGCATTATGCTAATGACAGCGGACGAGATATGGGTCGTTAAGTTTACGACGCTAGGGGCAGTCAGGGAAATAATTACATAAGTTGTAATAGTTAACCATTAGCTGACTAGATGGAGAAAGTCGCCTGATAATTTTCTGAGACTGAATTTTAAAAACACTAATTAAAAAATGACACGTTTGCTGGCTTAATATGGAGTAGGCCTGTCCATTGAAATTTAGCGCACTGAAATTTTAGGAAACAGATAAATCAGGATTTAACCATAAGTGTAGTACCACGAGTCATATTAATATTCCTTTCGGGCACTGTAAAAATTATTTGTATATTTTTCATACCGATGTATAGGAGTCTTAAGGCGGCCGTCTTCAAATGCGTTGCAGCGTGTCCGTAAACAGTTTTTTTTCTATTAAAATATTTCACATGTGCCCATTGTGCCAACGTACGAAAAGAAAACAAACTTCAGACAAGGTCGGAATCTCATTGTTAAGATGCCACGCTTATTAAAAACATTGTTTCCAAGCCCTCCAACATGGCTAAAAACGGCCTTTTCAGACTGCCGTACTTCAAAATGTACTAACCGGATGTATGTGGAACTCAAATTGCGACCTTCACTGAACTTAGTTAAATACTTTCCGCCAGTAAAATTATATGGTCACAGCTTAATATCTCATAGTAAAGGGAACCTTGCACACTAGTTCAGCGCTTGGCTCGTTGAGGCGACGCCGCATTTGATGCACGCTTCAAGGTCGACCTTACTGCTCCGTCGCTTTTGAGCCTCTCACGTGCGGGTAGGCGGCGCCCTTAAGATAGTAGTTATAGTAAAATTGTTTCCCACACGTCAATGGTGTTGTTATTATACATTTTTATAAAACATTAGAATGTATACTAGTGTTACCAGAATTGGCCAAAATGCTCAACACGTGAGCTCTTTACAAGCTGAAGCATGGCAAGTGTCACATACTGGGTTTGGGTTACTATTTAGGAAGTTTTCTTGCAGTTAAAAATCCTCGTTGGGATGATATTCCACAAATATTTTACTAATAACAACTACGACGTCAATATCGAGTTCGCTACACTGTAAAAAATTATTTTTAAATTCAAACGCTTATTTTAAGACTTGTTTAAGAAATATGTATGGCGTTCATAGCAATTTTAAGTAAACAGTCAAATATACGGAGATTTTACCAGATTTGTATTGCAACAGTACTAAATATTTGCTCTATTTACAACATGAGGTATAGTACGTGCCCCATATTTTGTATGGAGTAAAAATTATGCTTGCTGTTTAGGAAGAAATTTTACAGAGTACAACAGTAGCAGCAGTGAATCTTTTTTTGGTACCTACAATTTATAATCAGGGACAGGAATTTTTGGCGAAACGAATTTTGCCCCATTTTATTTCAGTGTCTTACGTGCACACCTGCAGCTCAACTTCATGACTATTGACAGAGTTTTTTTTTGTGCAGAGTTATTATTCATTTGACTGTGCCAATCAGTAGACTGATAACTGCGACACATCACGTCTGTGATTTGTGTGTTTAACTTCAGGACTCTGGGAGTTCAAACATCCAATCAGTGAGCAGAGATGCAGGCGCGCACAAGGCGCTGAAACAAAGTGGTGTAAAAATCTTTTCGTGAAATTTCCTGTTCCTACTTAAAAATTTATAGCGTACCCTTAAACATTATTTTGAAAACATTTTAAATACTTTGCTTAGAATGCTTACCTTGCAATTAACTAACTAATTAGAATAATGTTTTGAGTCATTTTCTAATGAACGAGGTATTGCAATCAAGTTATTTTAAGTCAACCTGGTAGTTAGGTTAATACTTCTGGGAACTGTTCACACAGGTACATAACCAATACAAGATCGCGGCGAAAAGCGTTAAAAGGTTTATTCAATTCCAAGCTGTACTGTTCAGCCTCGTTCCTTTCAGGATTGTCAGCAAATGCATGTTTGCACCGTTACTTAAATTTTCAGCGCAGGTACATAGGATTACCATTAAAACTGTAGTTAAAGTAGTTATTTATGACTATCACATATTGTAAATCTGGCTAGTCCGGCATTGTATTATTGACTTGGTTACAATTTTGCAGATGCCGAGCAGTGAGAAAATAGCTATGTACAAAACTTACGGACCCTTGTTTTTCGCGAAAAGAATTTTGCCCCAGTTTGCTTCAGTGCCTTACGTGCACATCTGTAATTATGCTTCATGGTTATTGGCAGCGTATCTATGCGAGGAGCCGTATATCATTTGAATGAGCCAATTACAATAACGTTCCTTCAACACCATACTTCATTGCCGGTAGAATCCCAAGGCTCTTGAAAGTTAAAATATATCACTAGGGCCACGATTTCATCGCGAAAAGATTTTTGCCCCACTTTGTTTCAGTGACTCACGTGCACATCGGCAGTTCTGTCTCCAGATTATTGGCAGCGTGTCTATGTTCAGACACGTTTCTCATTTGACTGCACCAATCAGAATAAGATTATTGTGAGTCTGTACGTCTATAATTTGCCAAGGCAAGTGAGAGTAAAATCATCCAACCGCAGACTATGTAGCAGAGCTGCAGGTGTGCACATGACGCATCGAAACCAAATGTTGCAAAAATCTTTTCGCCATAAAATCGCGGCTCTACCTATAACTGGCTACGAAGCATAACTGAAGACGTGCACATAAGGCTCCGAAACAAAGTGAGGCTAAATTATTTTCACGATAAACAGGGGTCCCTAACGAAACTCTATATTCACTGCTGTTCTAAACATATTTTAATTATTTGCAAAAAATTAGATTTTCTCAATAAAATGTAGTTAACAGTATAGTTTCTCGACACATTCGCTTCTCACTTTCTTATGAGGTCGTCAACGCAAACATAACTAAAAAAATTAATACATACTTATTTCATGCTAAACTTTGACCTGTAAACATACAGTTCTTATTACTAGACAATATTGTTATAACTTCCAATGCCTATACGGTAAGTATGTCATCTACCTTGGTAAACAACTTGCGTCAAAAATAAAGGACAAAAAATTTGAAAACTTGAAAACCAAACATAAATATATCTTAGATGGAGTCTGTTGAAGGGCTCAGAGCACAAACTCATGTACGTTAAGACGGGAAGAAATATACACAGCGTTATTTTTAAATAAAGGAATAATTTAAAACAATAATATAACTAAAGGTTTTTCGACTTCAGATTTTATTCGTGCACTGTTAGCAGTTTTCTACTCCCGGAAGAAACTTACCAAAGTCTGGGGTTTTATATGCAGCACACCATGCTTAGCGGCAGTGCAAGTTGGCATCGACTGTACGAAGAACGCAAATACCCTATACTCGTGCCAAATCGCGAGACGTAACGTAAGAAGAATGAAACTAGGACTTGGTAATTAGGACCGCTCCTTCTGGGGACGTTTCGAAATTTTGTACGTAACGCTATACACTCTAAACTGGAAACAGTGAATACCAGTTTTCCAGTGATTGCATGTGTATGTAATAAATGTATGCTATATCGCTTTCCCTTCACATTATGGAAACGTAGTATAAGTTATACCAGACAAAAATACTGTTACAAGTTTGAGACAAAACTTTATATGTGGGCAATTCCCATGAGTTCTTTTGGGATAGAGGTCTTGTAATTAGAAATAAAAGAGTTGAATTAAGTAGTTGACTTACTAGCTCACAAAGCTTACAAAAGCACAAAACAGCAATCAACTATAACTTTCACAACACAATTAGTTATGCACACATTTACTCCTGTGTCACAGACACGTTAATTAACTTTGATAATTAAAGCACAAAAAATTTCTACCATCAATTAATTAAACGCTACAAATCACAATAAAATGCAGTCATATATCCAATCAACAGTATTTCAAATAGTGACAGTGTACAACCTTGATAGTCCGCCGTGGTGATGAATCGCCGTGTGCTGCGCAACACCCCGAGTGTACCGCTGTCATCACTCTTGAGGTCTTCGATTCGACTCCCGTCGCGCACCTCCTCTTCGCCCGTCAGCCCGCCGCAGCAGTCCTCTTGTTTCGCCCAACACTGCTCCGAAGGTAGCCGCCTGCCGCCTCACAGTAGACTCTGACGTCACGAAGATGTCTTCACCAGTCTCTCTCCACAACATAGCACCTTCCTGTAGCACGACCAATAGCGAAATCTCCCCAAATGTGCGATTCTACGCTTTTATACTCAGGCCAAACTCCAGGGGTTCCCCGAATCACATGGGTCTAAACATAGACATTTCATCATGTTTCTGATGTGATTTGAGTCACGTAGGCCGCCCTCGTAGGGTTAAGACACAGTTGGGACAGGTATCTATGACGTAGCTTCGGCGTGACTTCCATCACGTAGCCACCCGGCCTGTTAGTCAGGGGCCAGTCCACAAAGTGTTACGAAACAGCCGCCGACCACCAGCCTCCAGGTACACGGCACGCAACAATACTAACAAATATTTACGCATACACTAGTAGTCACAACATGTGTTGCAACACCCATGATTGTTTTTTTTTTTGTTCCTTGTTCTGTCCCTCTAACCAGTTTTGCACCCCCCCTCCCCTAATTTTTGACAGCAACCTTCGCGGGCGCACACAAATCAACTCACCAAATTAAATCGCAATCGAATGAATGGTACAGGAACTCGTAGAAGACGAAGAAGCAAACAAACATGTGAGTATGTAAGACAGAGGTCATGGCACGCGTTTTAATGTCTATAAAGGTTTATTCGGCACCCCGTTTTGCTCACTACTCCAATTTATCCCCTCCTCCCTTCCCGCGCATTTTCTGGCAAAAACCCTCGTGGCGCACACACAAAACTAACAAGACCACCAAACAATACCACCCCACACCCCAAATGATAGAAATGATTTTTACAGGAACCATCGTAGGCGAACGCACAACACACCAAGTTTCGTTGCAATCTTGTGTTTATATATACAAAAATATATATTATAGCCTATATATGTATATGAGTGTATATGAATGTATGTATGTGTGTATGTGTATGTATATATACATACATAGCCTACACACTCAAACACACACATAATGAACCAGGGCAGTAGAGCCTTATGCTAATAAAGATTGATTTCAAATGAATTCAGTTAACCGTGACATGACTACGTCTAACGTAGGCCATAAATTTCGTACGGTGAAACCTCCCACACGGCATTTAAACACGTTATTAGTGGTCTCGTAAAATACTGGTTTTCCTGCCGCCGACCAACCAACGCTGGGGTAGCGGAACGAAGCCGTTTAGCGACTCCAGTCAGTCGTATGTCGTTACATGGGATATGCTCTGTCCGCTACATTCGCCAGCACAAGCTCTCTCACGAACTGTTTCACGGGTGTCAAATATTATAGCTGGTTTGCGCATAATTCTGCACTTTGTAGTCAGTTTTTACTATACATAACTGTTGTTAAATCGTTGTACTGTACTATAGGGGACATACGACGTTGCAAAATTGTGTCGTGCCAGAAATCTTGGAATGAAACAAAGGAAAAAACCGAATAAATGATAAAACAAGCCTAATTTGGCTGTAGTCAAGACATCCATAAACTAAGACAACAGTAAATGAAAGATCCCATAAGGAATTAGTCAACAATAAATAAAGGAAAATAAAATAAACCTTCAAAAATAAAATTCCATATACAGAGCAAAATAATGTGTAAAACTCAGGACACCACAATTAAAACAAGGCAATACTGGGACGAAGACAATAATAGACACAAGACAGAATAACAACGACGATGTAACAGACAACAGACTAGACGACAGAACAATGAAGACACAAAAGAACACAGTATATTTCTAAAGACGGTTTATTCATGACGTTTCGGGAGCTGACATCTGCTCTCGTCTTCAAGTTAAGTAAAATTTTGTTTCAAGATTTTGCAGCGGGGTATGTCAACTGTACTGTACACTACTTTGTCTCATTACAAGAAACGTTCAAAAACATTTCTTAAACCATTATCAGTAGTAACATGAGCTTGTTACAAAAATATAACATTTTAGGGTGCAAATTATTACTTTTCTGTTTTAACACTTTTTATCTATCTTGTCTGTTCGTAACACATTTTTCTTGTTTAAATTCGATTTCAACATTTCGCACACGAAGGCTATAAAGCAGTTTTTAAAACGGACGAACGAGTATAAAATAATTTCTCCTGTGAAAATACTTGTAAGATATAAAACTAAAAACGTGAGGCGTGAGCAATAGACAATTAAGATGCACAGGTAGTATACTTAAGTCGCTAACAATTTTATTGCCCTCTAGATGATATAAACTGTTGAGCGAGTTTCATCAACGACAGATACTCTCTACACTCCTTAATATTATCTACTGCATGCGTCCAAAGTTTTTGTTTTATATCTTACAAGTATTTTTATTGAATAAATAACGTTATACTTCTATTCCATTTAATAAACTTTTTTTACCGGTGATTACCTGCAGACAGAAAAATTTCTATTTTTGGCATTCCAATAAGCTACAGGACTTTTTTTTCACATAGGAATGTCTACAAGTTGAGCAGTTTCCGTCATTTTAAACTGTGCATGTGAGTGTTTAGAGAAATTGAGTGCGTGCATTAAAAATGTCTATTACACACTGCTCCCTGACTAAACTTCAGGTTATTTGGCAACAAACTGGTAGGTCCATTCGTAAAATGAGACGGTCGTCTGGATGTGCTGAAGTCGTATCCCCCCTGTTGAATATTTCATATATATATCATAACAATATTTTCACGTCAATAACTAAAACAATTATTATTATTATTACTACGCTTCAACAGCATACATATCCTTCGGTATTAGTCACCTATTTTTACACACTCTAACCTGACGACTCTAAAAAAGCTAAAAAAATATTCGTAAATAAAAAATAATATAATACGACTAACTGTGTCGTCAATATTAGTCCGATATTGTGGATTTACGGTATTTTACGAGATTTTTATTATGTTGTTTCTAAACAACATACACAATAATATTTTTTGCACTTTTTAAAAATAATTTCCAATACTAGTTTTTAAAAAATTAAATTTTAAAAGAATATTGTCATTTTTACAGGAAATGTTTGGGAACATAAAAATATGTCTATATATTTACAAACATTTTGTACATAAACAAATAATGTTTTGTATATTTGCTATTTGATTCTTGTATATTTTACAATTGTTAAGTTCTGCGGCTGGAACATTGACACCAAGGCGATCCGGATTCGACTCTGGACAGGTTCGGTACCCGGATTTTCGTAAGTTGGAATCGGCAGATTTTCTCGGGGATATCCCGTTTCCCCCGCTCCTACACTCCGGCGCTGCTCCATACTCACCTCATGTCATCCCTCACCAGCGCCAAAGAGCTAGATGTTAAGTGCCGACTAAAATTTCTTCACAAGAATTGTTTGAAGTGGCACGAAAAAAATTTGACAATCGGTTTCCAGGATTTTTTTGTATAATTTCAAAATGGATTGTAAAACGTGACAAGCCTTTGAAGGTTATTTTGCTGACATCAATCAATCTGATCATAAAAATATATCCCACTAGTCCCTTCTGGTGTTTGGAAACTTAGACCACTTCAGTGACCTGCGGCAGTCTTGTTGCAGTGCCTGAACTGATAAACTTTTTACGTTAGTTAACAGGGGTTTTTTCTTGTATAGTTACAACTTCTTTTACAGTGTAGCAATATAAAAAATAGTAATTCCAATTCGTCTTGTAATGCCTCACGTTAAGCCCTTCTTGCACCTTGAGCTTCACGTGTCAAGAAACCTCATTCAAGTCCTCGAAGCTCTCGACGGAACTGACCGTAAATCACCTTCAAAGAGTCTTCTGTGAGTAGTGTGGCTTACACTTCACACCACTGCGAGGCTTGTCGGCTTGTAGTCTGAAAGTTAAGGCTCGTGCATCATTCAAGGAAGATGCTCAAACCTGTGCACGTCAAACAAGACTGCTACTTAAAAAGGGTCAAACTAACAGGCTCGATGATAACTGTGCCACTTCTACTCGCGACGCTTAACTTACGTTCAGTGTTTTACAAGTGTCTTAAGAGTAACCCTCGCCGGTTTTAAGTTTGCAAATTTGACGTTGAACGATAAGAGCCAAAGTACCACGAGCACAGACTAAATAGTACTACAGACGTGAAATGACGTGGCGGCTCGTTTGATACGGGCGAACATCACCGCTTATTGGCTGCCCGAGGTTGTTGATACCAACCCCGTGTATGTTTAGCTCCTGCATGTTACGGAAGGTTTCCTATTGGCCTGGCTGCCGGCTAACAGGACAGCCACCTTACGCTGATTGGCGGTAGGTATTTCCGCCATGTCGCTGGCCAGGAACGCCATTTTGCTGGCGTGTGTGGTTGAGTTCTCTGTACTACCAGCTATTTCACTTCTGTATTCCTAAATATTCTGTGGTACCACGTCAGACGGAAGCACATCGCCTTTGTTCACAGCACGTCAAATTGGCGTGCAAGGTTTTCTTTGCATTTATCCTGTGGGAATTTAAGCTCTGAACCAAATTTTTTTTTTTTTTGGATAGTGTGAAAGTAGGCCTAAGGCCACCGCATGCCTCTCGCTTTGCACTTTACGAATTCAAAGGTATTTTCGGCGATATAGCAGTCTAAAAAAAGCCGCTTTTAGTAATTTTGAGAAGCCCGAAAATCGTGATTCCACGAAGCATTCCGAATTTTTAAAAAACTTTGAAGCATAAATTCAAGTGTGTGTTCTTTCCGTAGATAAACGTGTGTACAGTGATTGGACATTTAGACTCTGGGATTCTACCAGCAAATCACAGACGTGTGGTGTTGCAGGAACGTTATTGTAATTGGCTCACTCAAATTAGAAACGAGGTTCTTCACAAAGACACGCTGTCAATAACCATGAAGCGCGTAAAAAGAACACACGTGACACGCCACTGCACCGTCCATGCGCCAGTCGAGGACTCCTGTTAAGATTGTTATCATAAATTTGTTAGAGGCAATTATTATTTCGCTCATTGATTCTAGGTCGGGCTGGACACCAATAACATAAACTTCACTGCTCCTTCTGTAATTAGATAGCAATTGTTTTAACGCACCCTTGACGACTGCAAGCCAGTGATAAATAAGAACACAAGGCGTGGTGTTATCTCGTGCTCTCCAGTTGTACGGTTAGAAGCCATTGGATATTTGACTTCGGCCAGTGCGTGTATAGGACTGAGAAATCTGTGCTGTTACCATATGAATACGCGAAATACTTGTGCCTCTAAAATTTGTAAATGGCGCGGATTAATCTTGTAAAACGTTGACTGTGTAGTGTGTCCTAGACTTCAATTTTTAGGGTCAGGAAAAGTCGCTATTACGATGACTGACATGTGAGACTCCGTTGTCCTATTCATACTGCCATAAGAGTCAAGGGCCAATTGTGAAACTAACATGAACTTATAGTAGTTGGAATTATAGTTTGTTACTAAAAGAAAACGCGAATTTTTCAAGTCTCTAAACATGGAGCGAATCTAAAGGGAACATGGACTGAAATGTATTTTTTATAGTATCCGGATTGACATGTTAACATGAACTGAATCTGTGTCTAGAGACATCTCTTTAAAGAACGCTGAACTACAGGACAAATGACTGTCAAAATACCAAAATATGAATATTTGTAACATATTTTGTTTGAGTTTTTTCATCAGAATATTTGTTTTGATTTATTTTCAAAATCCCATTATTTTTATAACATCAAAGAGTTTTACTTAGTTAGCCCAGGACAGTTCTAACCTCTTTATAACATAACCAAAGAAACAATTCAACAAGGCGACCACTTCATCTTCGTTCAGTTCAGTCCGATGGGTGTTTAAGTTAAACATTTCAATCAGGATTCTACACTCCAGTCCACCTCGCCACTGGACCGGATTACCCACTCCACTCCTACTTCAGTCCAGTAGTAAAGTGTTTAATAATAAAATTTGAATCAAGACCCTTCAGCCCACTCCTGGTTCAGTCCGGATTGGAGTTGTTACTGTAAACTTTGTAACTGTCTACTCTTCCACTGAGCAGCAACTAGTCGCGGCTTGAGTATGTATATAATAGCTGATTCTAACATGTGGTTCATTGAAGCAACGAAATTTTCCTGGTCTTATGTTCTTATCTTATGTTCTTGTTTCGTTACTGGCGTGTACTGATCTGACTGGGCCGATGATAACCCCGGTGCGCCACTTCTGAGTGTTTGTTATTTCTAACATGCAAGTCATTGTATTCAAGGAATATTCCTATCCCTACAGCACATGGAATAAAATATATGTTGAGGCAGCTACGAAATAATTTGTTAGTATTTATCGTGCTAAATATTTCGTGTGCTAACCTAAAAAAAAATTTTTTTTGCCGCCACTAAAAATTGTGGTCACCGAAATAATTTTATGTGTACTACCAAATAAGTTGGCAAGGAGCCACGCAACAAATTTTTTCTTTCAGTGCAATTTTTGGCCGTACTGGGTTGAACAAAATAGTTTCATATAGGTTCGCCAGATACTGAGCCACATCTTATATAGTTAAACGTGTATAACTGGTGCGGGATAAAGTGGGCACCTTCGTAACCCTAGTTTTACTTTTTTAATTTAAGATAATTCATAGAGATGATGGTTTATCGTGGGAAAACTTGACATTTTGCTGGATTCAAACGAACGTTCAGCTGACCAGAATGTCAGGTTCTTTGCTTGTATGTGGAGCTGTTGCCCTATTTGACTGAGCCTATAAAAATCCCGATATTATAATATTTTAAGTCTCTTATTGGTCTGCAAACAACTACGTTGTATCAGACGTATATCAATCACCCAATCATGCATGTCACAAGAAACTACAGTGTTTTCAAGGGTATGTTGGCACACAAAATTTTCCGCGACCATAATCTCTACCAATACTATAAACATTGCAGTAACTTTAGTCCATTTATATTTATTTATTCAATAATGGGAACATACATTATTTTAAAAAACATCTGTTTTAAATTGTTTTAAGTAAGTAAGGAAATTTTCAATTTTTTTTTTTTTGCAGAAAAGGATTTTAAGAACATTGCTGCACTATAATAATATATTTGCAAACCTATTCGGAATTGATAAATGGATGGGATTGAGACATATATTTAACTCATTTTTTCACAATTGTGTTGTTGCTGTAGTTACTGCGTTCTTCCTAAGCAGGATAGTATAATTCACGATCCTTTCTTCCGCCAGAGATACTACGTAGGCAAATTTTGGCTTTAACGAGCCATTACAAAAACTATGCGAGATAAAAAAAATTTATACGAAGAAAACTTAGTCACATTTTGTGTCCCAAACATGAAAAAAATAACTGACACAAATATAAAAATTAAAACATGGCGATGAAAATTGCGGGAGACCGCGCCCTTGAATGAGGTTCCTACTAAGTAGCATCCTAAAAAAAGTTAATGATTTCATCTCATCGCTATATGCATGTCTTTCGGGGTCTCTTCTGCATTCCCATACGCAATTGTTGTAATTGTCCTAAGGGTGTTTCGAGGTCGGCGTCACAAGGAAACCTATAAATGGATGAGGTTCTCTTTACGTCTTGCAGTAGCATATTCGAACACTGAAGTATTCGTGATTCTTGTATACCAGACGCATAGACGGTTTTGTAACGTCCCATGCGTTTTCTTTTTTACACGGAACCGCATAATTTATTCTTATTCCGTTCATCAACGTTAAGAACGCATACTTAAAACTATGCTACAATAATTGGTAAAATTCAGCTCACTTGTCGGAAACATGATTCTGGAAGCCCCCAAAATGGTTAAAACGATTTTTTTTAGACTGCTTTAACTCCTAAAATGTTACCTGAATGCGTAAAACTCAGAACGAGAACCACGCCTGGACCTTTAACACATAATGCCCAATAATTAAATTTTAGGGTTGCCGCTTAGAGTCTCATAGGAAAAAAGACTGCTATGAAAACCTTGCACTCCAGTTTGGAGCGCTGCGAATAGAGGCGAAATTCCTCTCGTCGAGCGTAGTGCTATAACTCTTATCTCTCCTTGGTTCCCACTCGTCCAATGCGGAAATTTGAAACGAGTACTCAAGACTCTTAAGAGGACATGTTACGTAATTCAGTGCTAAAAAGCATTAGTTTAAAAGTGTAGATTTTTCGAATATAAATAGTCAAATTTATAAAAAAAAACACAGCAAAGAGACGATAGATTTTGCCAACTTTGAGAGCAAAATTTTTTTCTAGTGATTTATTTCTGAACAGTTTCTACCACCGAAATCTTGTACATTTAAATTCGTTGCAATACATTTCGTTTAAAAAATTGCACCTTTCTGGGTAAGTGTTTGCTCATAAAAATTGGTGATATCATTATCTAGTTTTTTTTTTTTTGTAGTTTTCACAAACTAATTTTCAATAACGTGTAGATATAAGATGGTGTTTTTAGAGTTAATTTATCTTTCATACACACTTAAACGCTATATATTGTTTAAATAACTGAATAGGAAGACGATTTCAACACATCGCCTACTATAAATTCAAAATCCCACATTGTCAATAAAACAGAACAAAAGAAAAATGAACTGATTAATGAGCCAAAGATAAAACAGTTACAGCGTAAATCCCAGGACCTTTGAAGGTTCGCCGAAGTGCCGCCAGGTGGATCCGTGGCGCTAGTGGGGAGCTACTTCCTAACAGGCCATTACTGGCACGAAGCGATATGGCTGATCGGAAGAAAATCGACCGGAAAATTGCCAGCCAAAGTATCGTCCGACTGGATTGTTACGTAGCACTCTGTTGTAGTTCTCCACTTCGGAGTTCACGGTCCGTCTACTGGAAGCGATAATACATATAACCGTGGCAGCCTATTGGTCGCTCGCAGCCAGAATGTGTTTACATGAGCCAATCGTGACGTTTATCTTTATTCGACCGAATTTATGCACGGATCACAAGACAAATGTATTGAAACGATAGGTGGAGATGATTGTTTATCGCGGGAAAACTTGACTGTTTGCTGGGTTTGAACGCACGTTCATCTTACTAGAAGATTAGTGGCTTTATAAGTCGAGCTGTTGCCTATTTGACTGAGCCAATAATAATCCCGTTATTGTAATATTTAATGCTTGTTATTCGTCTGCAGAAAGATAAGTTTAGTCAGACGTATATCACCCAATCATATATGTAGAGACGGGAAATATTCGCGGGTTCACTAACTTATAGGCTAGCATCCAAGGATATCTGTATATTCAAGCAGACATTATCTGCTCACTGGCTGCTCGATGACGCAGTGATATGGGCCTGCATTTACTTGCTTCTGTACTATTGGCTGAGCGACTTCCAGGAAGTGTTAAAAAAAGTCACGGGCCAATTGCGAAAGTGGCACGAACTTTCAGTTGCTGGAATTCTAGCTTGGGGCCAAAAGAAAGAGCAAATTTTTCAGGTATCTACATACATGTTGCAAGAAATTACACAATTTTCAAGGGTATGTTGGCACAAAACATTTTTGTGATGTACCATCGCCTTTAACAATAGGTAACGCATCTCAGAAATGTCCTATTTATATCAATACTGTCGCAAATGTAATTTCATTTATTGCTTTTTCACTATCGTTAAACGAGGGGTCTCTAACAATAATTTCTGAGAGTCACCAGATCTGGTCTAGATCTAGCCAATCTCAGAGATATACAGGATGTTTGGTAATTATAGGTACAAACGAAAGGTGTGTGTTGAGGACGATGAAACAAGCAAATGTTGCTAATAAACATAGGTACAGAAAACGACGGTTTTACCGTTACGATGTATGAACACATGCCACATGGCAATGTTGCAACATTGTTACCGCCGTCTGTACCAGGCAACAGTTCCCATAGTCAACAGCAAATGCAGTGTGGCTGCATAGTGTCCACGAACTACAGGAACGCGTTGTAGATGGTTGCCACTGCATTCGGAACACACCTGGAATATTTTGATCGTGTACGGGCATCGATGCGAAGTCTTACTGAAGCCTCCCTTCACATGAACGGCGGCCATTTCCAACACTTGCTGTGATGTCTTCGTCCACATGTGCAGCATTTTGACGTTTTGATCCTCGGGAACTCTGGTCTTATAGCCTTCCTGTCGTAACAAAGAATGTGTCATATTGGGAAAACCTATTTGTTTGCTTCATCGTCCTTGACACACCCCTTTCGTTTGTACCTGTAATTACCAAACCCCCGTTTACATTCTTTCATATAGACATACACTGTACCGTATGTGTTGCAAGTCCGAACAGTAAGGAATCCAATCGTTGATGGATTTATGTTCACGTTACGTTTTCCTTCCTCTATTTGTGAGATCTGTTTCCCTGAAACAGTGCCAATAAGCTATGTAAGTATACCTTTATTAATAAAACAGTCGTTAAAACCGCCTGTCCAAAATTGTTTATTGAGTTTTCCATGCCAAGAACTCAGGCCAGTCAAGTGATGGATGGATCCAGTGGTGCGCACGTACATACCTAAGAAAGTATCGCGTTTCCAGCATCGGGAAGTATTTACGAGAAATGTGGCTGTGGATATAATAGCTGTAATTAAACAGCATAAATACTGCACGTTTAAGTGTTGATGAACGACCGTGCGTAGACGGGTAATTGTCGCATTAAAACGAACTACGCCCCTCGGAAGTGTCTGTATTAGCCAGCATACGTCAATTACAACCGTGTAATTCACAGCACTCCGATCTAAGTAGGTCGCAGTGTGTACGGTACCATATAACTGAGCGATTTCCGAGATTCAAATGTTGTGTATGGTCAGCTGGTCCTTTAGAGCTTCACCGATTTTGTGCCTCTCTCTCTCTCTCTCTCTCAGGGCCGTGGTGATCGAGGGGTCAGACCTCTCGCCTCCCACCTAGGCGATCAGGGTTCGATTCCCGGAGGGGTCGGTCCCTGGATCTTTGCACGTGGGAATCGTGCCGGACGACGCCGTTCGCCGGCGGGTTTTCTCGGGGATCTCCCGTTTCCCCAACCTTTTCCATTCCGGTGCCGCTCCATTCTCACCTCATGTCACACCGTCACCAGCGCTGAAGACCTCGATGTTGAGCGCTGTCCAAACATCTCTCACTCACTCTCTCACTTAGTGCAGAATCTTTTAGAATGTAAAGACGTGTACAGTAAAACTTTACCGTCAATAGTACGTCATAAAATTAAAGAGTCGTTACTGAATGTCTGGTAGAGGCGAGTTCTCGATGAGAAGACAGCACGCCAGTTCAGTGTGCGCTTAGAGGTTAGACAGAGGTGTGGTTGGCTTGCTGTCTCGTCCTTACGTTTCCACACTTCAAGACCTGGGATGCACAAAGTACGTCCATCAGAACGGGTACCTTCAAAGTTAGTGGACGCTATTTATTTTAGGTACGGAAACAGGAAAGGCGATATAAGAGTCGAATATAACACGGCCGTCAAACACCTCATCGCCTCTAGGCGCGAAGGACTAAACTAGCGTACAGTGTTTTCGTATATGGAATATGTTTTTCAACGGACTTCAAGCGACGACCCTGTTATTTTATTTGTGGGAAGTTCATGAAAAGTCCAATGCAAGTTTCTATGGCTTATTTTTACGATTACGATCGATATTTCCTCAGTTACAGCAGCGTGAAAAGCCACTTTTTTTTCAACACTTTTAACGATATTGGAAATTGTGTTTTTAATAAGCGGACGACATTTCGCTGCTATAGAACCACATTGTTCTAACTCCATATTTAGACATTTTACAGGAGAGCCATTACAAGTTTGCAGAACATATGTTTTATTTTGCAGTTAAAATATTAACGCACGCTATAAATAGTGTTTATGTAATATGATGGGACTCTCCGTTTCCAAAGTTTCAAATACTATAATGCTAAATGAATAGAATAAATAACAGTAAATGTATACCTTTGCAATGGAGATAGAACAAAAAGTAGAACATGCTGGTTCTATACCTTCTGAGTTGAATATTTCTATTTCCTCTGTACTGTAATGTAAAATGAATGGCGTTAGTATAGCCTAGCCACAAATCTTAAAAAAAAAAAAATTTAAATGGAGTTAGAACATCATGGTTTTATAGCAGTGATTTTTTAAATCATAGGGGGACAGTTTTAAGTGTGTCTTCTTTGCGTAGGTAAACGCATTGGAAACATTTTCAATATTTACACAAGAAAAAGAACTTTCCATACCACGCTAAAGAACGGCTCACGCGTCAGGTCCGCTAACTCTTAAGGCGGCCACCTGGCTGGCGATTGAACTACGTGCAGTGTGTTTGGAGGTACGTTTTTTTCCTCGGAGACCAGTAAACTTGCGTCCACAATGCTTACCTAGGAAAATAAAACACACTTCAGGCTACTTGTGAGTGTGACTTTCAAGACACCACGCACATCGGAAGCGTTATTTTAAAGCCCCCAAGCTTGACTAAAGTCGGCTTTTTCACGTGGTTGTTTCTCAAGATATGTGTAACGGAATCGTTCGAAATTGACGTCTACAAGTACATTGGACTTTGCTACAGTGAGGCGAATAATAAAATGATAGGGTCACCGCTTTAAGTCCAACAGTAAAAACGTTACGGCGGGAACACTGCGTGTGTTTACTTTGGCCGTAGAGGCGATATCACAATACACGTGCCGGCCAGCGTCGCTCGTAACGCCTCATCGATTTCGCCTCACACACAAACATACCCTTCACCAGGCGGCCGCCTTAAGGGCGCGGTCTACAGCAATTTTATCAACATTTTTTTATTTTTTATTTGTACCAAATATATTTTTTCTCATTTTAGGCACAAAATGTCACTAAATTTGCCTCTTATGAAAATTTTTTATCTCTGATTGTTTTCGCGTAATGGCTTGTTAAAGTCATATTTTGCATGTTTCCTTTTTAACGACTACACTAAAACCAACTGATATACGAAACTAAAAAAAAAAATCACAGTGGTTAAAGACATTACAGGCTACAATGACATTCTCATAAAATTAAATAATAAAAATTATTTGAATTTTTGAAAAATGCTGAAACTAAAAATAAAAATATTAAAAATTCTATATTTTTTTTTAAATACAAATAATTTTTATTCTTTAATTTTATGAGCATGGCATTGTAGCCAGCAATGTCTTTATCCACTGTGATTTTTTTTTAAATTTGTATATCGGTTGGTTTTAGTGTGGTCGTTAAAATGGAAACATGCAAAATACGACTTTAACAAGCCATTACGCGAAAACTATGAGAGATAAAAAAATTTCAAAGAGCTAAATTTAGTCACATTTTGTGTCAAAAATAAGAAAAAAATTATCTGGTACAAATAAGAAATAAAAAATAATGGTGATGAAAATTGCGGTAACACGCGCCCTTAAGGGTTTGTTCCTGAGTTATTTTTTTCAGACTGGTGACAGTAACTCAAATATGTTTTACCCAAAATATTAGGAAACAATTGAGTCAATTTGCAGTCACACGATGCACAATAATGTGAATGCGTTTTTAAAAACAATATACCATTCGTCAGCAAAAAAATATTTTGCTAAATTTTTAATTATTTTCACGACAAAAACGTGGTACTTTTGGTGATGAAATCTAAAAAACCGTTCAGCACATTTCTACAAAAGAATTCAGCTACAAATTATAACTTATAAGTATCAAAACTGTGGAGCAAAATTTTGATATGAGTATTAGGTTGCAATAAAATTTTTTTTTCCGAAATCACTTCAAAACTCGGTAACAAGGCCTTAAGGCGTCAAATGATCTGTGAGGTAAGATGTACGGTTGTTGCGCGCGTCGCCCGCCTGTTGCCCTAAGCGCTCCAGCCAGCTTGCGTTGATAATGGCTGTCGTGTGCAGACATCATACCCCTCCTTCACTACGCCCGCCCAATAACTCTTCTATCATTCCGTAAGCCTGTCCATTCCGCCAGCTTTCACTGTACCCTCCTATGCCCTTTGTTTCCTCCGGTCTTACTTTTTGCCCGTCCGCAGAACATTTGATAATGACCGACAGAGTAATACATTGAAATAGTTGAGAGAGAGATTTCTTGCTCTCCCAAAATGCCAAGGACATAGAAGATTGATTGTCTTTTTCTTTTCTATCTTCCCCACTCTGTCTAAAAAAAAAAAAAAAAAACCTCGGTATGAGAGATTGAGGAATGCGTTATCGTTCGTCAGGTGCACTTTTTTTTTCAATTACTGTGTTACAAACATGACAGGTATAAATGTATTTTCATTCTATGAGACCGGAGATGAAAT
This sequence comes from Medauroidea extradentata, assembly GCA_003012365.1. Lineage (NCBI taxonomy): Eukaryota > Metazoa > Arthropoda > Insecta > Phasmatodea > Phasmatidae > Medauroidea > Medauroidea extradentata. Next base: position 51,557 of record PNEQ01018161.1, on the reverse strand, counting down.
GCCGTCTATTCGTCAACTCGGGCAAATAGCGACTGTCAACGTTATGATTGATGCAGGCAACAAAGTAAATAGGTTTGTTGTGTACAGAGTAATTTTTTACACCGATGTTTAGGTATGTTAAAGAGCACGGTCTACTGCAGTTTTCATCACCGTATTTTAAATTTTATATTTGTACTTGGTACTTTTGTTTCTTATTTTAGACACAAATTGTGAATAAATTTTACTTTTATATATGTTTTTTATCAATCATAGTTTTTGCGTAATGGCTTGTCGAAGTCGAAATTGGCATGGTACGGTTTTTAGGACGACTCTTAAACCAATTATCTTACCAAACTGAAAAATATTTACCGTGAATAAAGACTGGCTGTCCCTACATGTGACGCTACAACCTACAGTATCTTGCTGTGTGGATGCAAGTTCTGCTATGATGTATTTTTAATTTATTTGCAGAGCATTCAATCAGGGCAGGAAATAATTAATTGTACTTGAAAATAGTCTACTTATGAATATTTTGTTTTAGTTTTTTTAGCGATACATTAGCATCTTCGCTTATAACCTTATAACCAAGTCATACAGCAGCTTGTACAGTGTGTTTTTTACTGCAAATGTAAATGCCAGAACGCAATACGACGGTCCAACTATCGCCCCTTTTTTAACAATTGAAAAGGATTTGAGGTTTGTGATTTCAAATTATGACCAATACCACTCACATCGCTTGATATTATTAAATTAATTTTTTAAGCCTAAATGCAAGCATATGTCAAAATGTCTCCGAGTTTTGTAATTGTTTTACTATGCTGGATTATTTTTAAAAACTACAATAATTTTTGATAAATATTTCAGTAAAGATTTGGTTCTGTTCATATAGTAACAAGCAGTGGCGGCTCGTGGGTTGTTACCAGGTAGGGCTGCAGTTGTCATGATCTGCACAGGGTTGTGCGCTGGTTGACTCTACAGCCACTGACACGCTGATGTGCAGGTGCCTCTTACTACTGAGTGGTCACAACACATCTAGTAGCCGGTAAATATATCATTGTCGTTGGTCTACGGTGCGTTCATCAATAGTATACAGTTCCTACTATCTGCAACCCCACCTGGCAACAACCCACGGGCCGCCACTGGTAACAAGCCAAACTAAATAATATGTGTCTATAGAAAATAAAACCTCATAATAAAATAAAGTTTCTACAAAACTACGGCATAATTGTACGATATATTTACTTGTTTAGGCTAAAAAAAAAAAAAACTGACGAAAAAGCAGTAGAAATGACATATTTACCACTATTTCAAACGACACATTGACCGAACACCACAGCAATGTAACACACGTTCGCATTCTTCAGGACAAGTGATCTTCTGTTGCTGCAAAATGTTCTCTAGATATACTATCGATTATGACGCCTTTGGGTCAGTTGTAACAGGTGATTTTTATCACATACCATTTTCTTCCGCTTCAAGTAGTTTTAAAACTGTGAAACTTTGCCAGACGCAGTGGAAACACTGACGCCAATCAGGTTATATTAAAACTTATCTGTGGACTGTTAATATTTTTTACAAACAAAGCATTCTTTCGACATACACTGCTCAAACGAGTAGGTGTATTATATCATAGACGTTTAGTAGTAAGTTATGTCTCTCCACAAATGAATGTGTTAAGTATTCTTAACCTACGCAATGATTAAAGTATTGCACATTAAGTCTGTTCAAAAGCTTACGTTAAATAAAGACAGTTTTTCGACTTGAATAATAGCACGCTTCTATTTATTTATCACGGTGAACCTTTTTTAAGGCCATTGTCCATCATTTCTACTACTTTTCGATAGTATTTTTTTATTCCCAAATGAGAGCAAATATCAAAAACGGTTGCACTGTTTTATTAAACATTGTTTTTAATACGTAGGCTAATTTTTATATAATAAACGGTATGTAGAGAAAATTTGTTTATAAATCGCAATTTCCTAAACTGCATAATTAGGTGAAATCATTGTGTATTTGTCCTGAAAAAATTAGTTAGCACATTGTACACTATTTTTACCAAAACTGCGCAACAATTTTGCGATATCTGCTCTAGTTTAGGATTTAAATAATTACTATCCCTTAAGTAAAGGGCAAAGCATTGGGACTTTTTCCATGTATATAAAATATCAACTGATACAGTCTGATTCACACTATCACATATTCTCATATACATACCCCCATACACGTGTATCAAAATACATACATACATACATACGTACATACTACTTCGTCATAAAGTACAGAAAAATAATAACATCATTACGTGTAGGGCTATTTGTTTCAAATTGTTTTCTTCATCAATAGATAAATGGGAGTGGAACTCGTGCCAATAATGCAAATAAAAAGTAATTTGAAAATTGTAAACAAATAATTCAGTATAACCATATATGGTGGTTTACCGCAGGAAAACTTGACTGTTTGTCGACTTTCAACACACGTTAATCTTACCAGAATATTGCTGACTTTAGCTTGTATGTAGATTACCTGTTACCCTAATTGACTGAGGCAACAAGAATCCCGATATTGTAATATTTGTTGCCTGTTATTGGTCTACAGACAGCTACGTCGTGTCAGATGTACATCACCCAATCATACATGTTGCAAGAAAATACAGAGTTTTCTAGGGTATGTTGGCACATCATTAGAGATGATGGTATATCGCGAAAATGTTTTGTGTCAACATACCTTTGAAAACACTGTAGTTTCTTGCACATGTATGATTGGGTGATGTACATATGAGACAACGTAGCTGCCTGCTGACCAATAACAGGCATCAAATATTACAATAGCGAGATTCTTGTTGCCTCAGTCAAATAGGGCAACGACTCTACGCACAAGCGATAGCCAGTCATCGTTTCATAAGCTGAACGTACGTTGAAAGACAACAAACAGACGAGTTTTCCCGCGATAAAGGCCTACCATCCTCTCTAACCATCATCACTAAGTATAACATTTAAGCAATAACACCTGATTTTTACGAAAACATTTTTGCACCACATATGTTTCATTACCTTACGTGCACATCTGCAGCTCTGTTTCCAGATTATTGGCAGCGTGTCTTTGTGAAAGTATGTATCTCTTATGACTGTTCCAATAAGTATGAAGTTACTGCAACTCCACACTTCTTTGATTTGCGTGTAGAACCCCAATCATTTACCATGGCGCAGATCTGCAGATGCGTACGTAAAGTAATAAATAGGGACGGAAATTTTAGTTGAAAATATTTTTGCCCCACTTTGTTTCAGTGCCTTACGTGCGCACCTGCAGCTCAACTTCATGTCTATTGACAGAGTGTTTTGTGCAGAGTTGTTAGTCATTTGACTGTGCCAATCAGTACATGGATAACTGCCACACATCACGGCTGTGATTTACTGGTTTAACCTCAAGACGCTGGGTGTTACGGCATCCAATCACTGACCACATAGCAGAGATGCAGGTGTGCACGTAAGGCAATGAGACAAAGTGGTGCAAAAATATTTTCGCGAAATTTCCTGTCTCTTGTAGTATAACAAGTTAAGTGCGAAAATACTGTCGCAAAAATCAAGGGTCCCTACACATAAGGAGATAAGTCGTTTTTACAAGTTTATTCAAAAGTCATCGTAAAAAATTTAACCGGTCATGCAAGGTCAAAAAACAAGTATTTCCACGCTGTGAACATGGGAAGGGCAGCGCAAAACGGCAACGGTGGGAGACTTCAAAGATGGCGTGGCACACGGGTGGAGACGTAAGTTTCGTCTCATTGAACTATGAGGGGTGACATGAGGTGAGTATGGAACAGCGCCGGAATGAATGGGCGGGGGAAACGGGAGATCCCCGAGAAAACCCACCTACCAACGGCATAGTCCAGCACGATTCCCACATGCGAAAACCCAGTGACCGACCCCGCCGGGAATCGAAACCGGATCGCCCTGGTGGGAGGCGAATGGTCTGACCACTCGGCCACCGCGGCCCCTAGAGTTCAGTGAACCCGCGAACTATTCCGGCATCTAATAATGAAAATACAAACGAATTATTGTTTTAAAACCGCTGATACAAATATAACATATTCAGAATCAATAACATTTCAATATTTTATATTTACGCTGAAAACAGTTGAGCTTGTAGACATAACTTACGATGGCATTTTAGCTCAATAATATATTTTACATCCTATAGTTTTTGCATAGTATAATGTCAAAGATAAAATTTTAGTGCATATGGGTTTTCATAATACGAAAACGTAAGTAATTGTATTGTCTTCAAGTTGAACAATATTCTATACTAGTAAAATATAATTTTATTTTTGCTCCAGGAAATCTTATTTATACCAGCGTACATCGGGGTTTTTTTAATGGGTTTACACGTTTAAACGTTACTGAAGAAAATGTAATTTACTCATAGAAAAGGTTCGTTGCAGTGATAATCGTGTGATTGTTCGTATATATCGAAACAAGCAATTAAGTACGCAGGTTTAGTTTTCTGAACAAGATTGTTTAGGTCAGATAAATTTACATTTTGTTAGAACAACAAAACCAATATTTGGCACATGTGTTAAATATGTACTTCACGTATAGACAAGGCAACGAATATTTAGTTATATCAAATTCATGATTGATTCACCATATACAAATATACATTTAGTTGACTGTAACAAGCTTCTCTCCCTGTGTATGTACATTATTTTTTTACACTTTGATCTACATATGTTAAACCAAATACCATTATAGTACTAGAACAAAATATTTGTACTGTTCTCCGTGGAACTTAGTAAGACCTTTTTATGTGGACATTGCGAAGACATGTGAAACAAAGTGGTAATATAGGTTAGATACAATCACATCTCACTAGGAACGTAGCGTAAGTATATTTCCAGTAATCTGATAAAGTGACCGATATCTGAATATAAGTACTTACATAAACCAGAGATTAGAAAAACGTATGGAGCATAACGCACGTCTCATGGCGAGGGGCATGAGGCCTTGAGTTGAAAGGGAGAGAATCCTATCCGCCATATTGGTAAGTGAAAACTTTTGTTTATTATCATATCAACATGCATAATGCAGATGTGGCTTGATCAACCATAACCGAGTTTCTCAATACACGTAGAGCAACAGCTGATTTTACTCCGTCATATTGGTAACTGATAAATGTTGTTTATTATCATAGCAACATGTATAATACATCTGTTGGTTGACCAAACATAACCTCGTTTCTCAATACATCTACAAGAACAGCTGATTGCATTCAGCCATATTGGTAACTGAGAAATGTTGTTTATTACCGTAGCAACGTGTTTAATACGGCTGAGGGCTGACCAACCATAACCTCGTATATCAATACATTTACACGAACAGCTGATTGCTATTTGCCGTATTGCTAACTGAAGAAACAAAATGGACTTGGCATCAGTACGTGCTGGTAATGATCCTGCTGTACTTTTCTCTCATCTCTAGCATATACCTAGAGCAGATAGGTGTATAAAATGTTAGTATTTTCGTTCTATGGAAACGTAGTAGTTGTGCAAGGTAAGCGCCGTTCGCAGTGGAACGCAAACATCGGAGCTGCTGTAACAAAAGTAAATGAACAGGAAATCTTGCTGAGCTCAGCACTAAACGTACCCGGAGCTGTAAACACTAACTTCGCGCGTACGTGCCAAAACAAACTGTCCCGCGCCACGGCTGTCGTGTCCAAACACAAGTTCCGAGCGAACTTCCAGTGACGTTTGTTTTGGAAACTTCCCCTCGTTTAATTATCGCGCGAATAATGCGGGTCAGATGACGAGGGGGGAGTAGTGTTTCATGTTTACGTCTCAGCACGTGTCTCGAGAGGTTTCATTCTGTGATTTCGCCAGCTCGCTGATGGCGGTCTGTAAATATCCTGCCCTGGCGTAGGCGTGGTTGTTACTTCGAGAATGTTCCAACTTTGGGTGCAACTACACAGTAAAAAATTTTTTTGTACTTTTACAAAAATGTTTTTTTGGAAACCTTTTTCAAAAAAAAGTTTTTTGTAACACTACAAAAATGTTTTGTAAAATTTACAAAAATCTTGTACGTTTACCAACTTATTTGTATATTTACAAACATTTCTGTAAATCTACAAACACATTTTGTATATTTACTGCTAATATCTGGTTCACTTTACTATTGTTTGTGGCGTTACAAAATTTTTTTTTTTTGGAAACTATTTTCCAAAAAAATTTTTTTTTTTTTAAACTACGAAATGTTTTGTAAAATGTGACAGGTCTTCTAGGTTTATTTTGTTTCAATTCGAAAAATTTACTCATTAATATTTATTTTACTACTTCCTAAAGGTGTTCGCAATATTTATAATCACTTTAAAAGGTTTCGGACATCTCACATTTATTACCCGACAGTAATGTTCTGATATTAGTTTACAAGATTTTCCTTGTAAACATACAATTTCTTTACTGTGTACAGTCTTGCCAGGCGTACCCAAATTACGCTATTTATACTGGATTTTGTGTCTTGGTACCATATACCGGAATTTTTCATCCTGATACGTAAAATACCCTGATTTAGAATGGCAAAACGCATGAATCAAATTTACCTAAGCACAGAAAATAATTTTAAAATAAGTTAAAGTTAATTTTAAATTACGTTATAAGTGTGGCTAGGAATATTTCGCGAATTCAACTATCAACATGATAGAATCCATTATCCTGTGTATACCGAAGTCCTACCATTTCTCCATTTCCTGCTACTCATTCAGACAGCAGACAATGTGCGAATAGACGGGTCTTGAGATTGCATAGGACATTGGATTCTAGCATGCAGACATTGAACTCGCGAATTTTTCCTATCCCTAGTTATAAGTAAGGACCTGAAAATGTTGTGTTTTCTTTTACGTGCACGCTAGAATTCCAGCGGCTTTAAGTTCGAGTCACTTTCGCAATTGGTCGTTGACTTATCTGACATCCAATGGTTAGAGCCACGATTTTATGGCGGAAAAATTTTTGCAACATTTCGTTTCAATGCGTCATGTTCACATCTGCGGCTCTGCTTCTTCGTCTGTGATAGGATGATTGTACTCTCACTTGCCTTGGAAAATCACAGACGTACGGAGTCACAATAATCTTATTATGATTGGTGCAGTCAAATGAGAAACGTGTCTGAACAAAGACACGCTGCCAATAATCAGGAAGCAGAACTGCCGATGTGCACGTGAGTCACTGAAACAAAGTGGGACAAAAATCTTTTCGCGACAAAGTCGTGGCCCTAGCAATGGAGGTCTCTGAGTCAATAAAAAAAATATACCTTAACGTGCCCCATGTCACTGAATCAGCAAGCAGCTGTTGTATGCTTGAATATACATAAATTCTTGGAGGCTATCCTACTGGTCAGTGAACCCGCGAATTATAATTTAAAATCAGTCTAATATTCCTACAACGTTAAAATAATTTTCGAAACATTTTTAGACAAGACTACATATAGTGAAGATTCTTGTCCTACAATTTATATTTTTTTAAAAATAAAATATTGAATATTCTAACATATTTAATCTCAGATGAACTAACCAATCTCTGTGGCTCATCAACCCTTTTCTAAATTATCACAGCTTGACATCAATAATTTAGTAATAACCTTAATGTATATGCCTTAGTAGAGGTTAGAGGATGTTACAGTTCTTTAACAGCGAGCTCTTAACAGCCAATGAAGGTAAAGTGAGGTTAAAGTACAACACAACAGCCATTGTCAAGCCTGGTTTCGAACCCAGGACCTCCCGAAAAGTAGACCGGTGCCTAACGTATTACGCTACTGAGGCCAGCGATTATATCTGGAAGTAAAATAATAATTAGCACATGAAAATTAGTAGCTATCATTTAATTTGGTACATACCGACCACACGTACACAATTTATCTTACACGCGCAAACATAAAGTGACGTGTCCAGAGAGGTTACGTATATCCAGTCGTTAGACGTTACGAGCGGAAAGATACGAATTGGTTGAAAATCGAACTTTAGCAGGGCTTTTGTGAGTGTTCACTTTATCCGGAACCCCCTATACACGTGTGCGTACCTATTTTAGGTCACTCTCTACTTATTATGGCTGCTCCGCGCTGAAAAATTCGTATAGTTTTCAATAATTGTACCAAACACTGTCCAACTCTTACACATTACATTAATAGAAATTTCTCACAGATAAAATATTTACCCGTTGCAAAGTTTTCGTACAAGCGCATGTCAGTGTAGCGATTTGACTATTTTCGCTACTTGCCCAAAGTAAACAAATAAAAGATTGAAACAATACGATTGAAATAATTTAGAGTGAATGTAAACATATTAAGCTACAGAATAACGCGTTTGTAATTTCACGAAAAAAAAACCTGTGTGTACTAATAAAAATTTCTTAAATGTACGAGAACTTTTGTTTATCTTTGAGCAACTGTGTTTTTTTTATTTTATTATTTTTATTTTAGGTTAGATAAAATACCAATTCTCGAAAATAAAAAAAGAGGTCCCGTAGTTTTTGCATAACCACTTATCAAAGTTACAAAATGGTCATTGCGGTCAAGCCAAAATTTAAAAAAGCAATAAATTTGTGAAATAAAAATCACAAGAACGGAAAGTAAGTGTATCAATGCAAATTTAGATGTGTCAGACAAAATTTAGTTATGAAAATTTCAGTAACAGCCACAACTCAAAATTATGCATAAATTTACTCGTTTATATAAATGTTTTAAAAAAATTCAGCTAGGTTTCCTTTTGCAGTCCCAAAGGTGTCTTCAAGTAGCTCATTGTATTTAGTATCAGTATGAATTATCTAGTTTCCGCAACTTAATTACTTTTTTTTTTTATCTTGGCTACACCGTAACTGCCATTTTGTGACTGTAACGAGTGATTACGCCAAAGTTTTTAGGCTTACTTTTTTATTTAGGGAAATGACGTTTTATCTGATGTACGAAAGTTAAACAGTGTTTGAGACAAATTAAAATAATGTATATTTACGGGATTAGAATTTTTTATTTGCTATCAAAGTTACGAGGGCCTGGTCGGAAGTGCGTCCCGTTCTAGGTGCGGAACATGCCTAGGGAAACTGCGTTGTCGGATTACTGGCACTGTCCATAAGAGGAGGGGGAGGGGGCGTCTCTTCCCCTCTCCCGTTGGCCGGGTGGCATTTTAAATCTAGAGCGCCGACCCCCCTCCCCCTTGATTGCTGCTGGGCGGGCGCTGTAGTTCGCGCCGACCAGGTGGCAGCACTGCCACTTCACACCTGTCCTGGCGGGGGAGGGGCGGCACACGGCTGGAGAGGGGAGGGGACGCCGCCGTAGCGCCGGCCACAGTCGCGATTCTGACGCGGTCTGGTGCGGTAGTGGTAGATACCCGAGCCGAGAACGAGCTCGCACGGATACAGTGTCAGCGACCTCTCGCGTGATTTATTCGTTTTCCGTGCAGCGAGAAACAGTGTCCTATGTAGGAAGAGTGCGCGAAACGGCGTCGCAAAGGTGGATATTATCATTTTTTCAATCCGTTAATAAACATTTTTTACTGCCCTTTTACCGCTATTGGAGGAGGCTGGTCGAAGTTCTGGAATCCAAAACGTCTTTCAACGGAACGTCCCCATCATTACTTCGAGCCCCAATGGTAAGAGGTCATCAATTTTTTGTTTTCCAAACATGTCAAAATTATGACTTTTTTTTTCTGTGTGAAGTTGAAAAAATTACTCGTAAAAAACAATAATAATGCGTGTGTTAATCGGGATAACTAGACGCTCGCAAACGACCGGTGAATATCGTAAAACCAGGTTTATTCTGGACATACATGACCGTGTCAGTTCAAGACTTCCCATGACTGCATTAGCTTCAATCGCACGTCGTTTCGGAACCGTTAACATCGGGTAGGCATATTTTATCAGTGATCAGCTGCAACGAATATTTTTGTGTATATTTGCGGTTTGAGAAATGGGTTGAGAGGTAAGCAGGAATGCTTATGCTCTGAGATGAGCCTGTGAATCCAACAAGAGGAAGATAAGTCATTAATTCTCTTTCTCATAATATTTTCTCCTGGCACGTTTAGTTAAAATCGTTTCTTGGGCTTATTGCGACCTGCGTTGTTCGCAGGATCTTATAGTGCGGTTATTTAAATACCTTGAAAACCTTAGACAGATATGAATTTTCACTATAAAGAACAGTCGAAAACATTATATCACACTTTTTCACCTGAATCTTTCTGTGCTCTCCATTTCTCGTAGCAGGAAATGGATATATCATTGTGACTGACCCTCGCCCAATTAAATTTAACATGTAAACACATATCCACATTCAAATAGACAATGCCCTTAATACTCACCAGTTTGTAATATGCAGATATAGCCTAACTGTTTTGGTTTGTCCAAAAACTACTGCGCCGTAATAAAATTGAGAAATCGCTTCATATGTACGAGCATTATTCATATGCTTCTAGCTGCACAAATAGGAACTGACAAAAGTCTTCACCCGATTTCGCCCTTAGAAGAAACCTTTTGCCCCCCACATACCTGCGCGACCTTGGAGCGCGCATCAAATGCCGCATCGCCTCAAAAGTCAAGTGCTGAACTAGCGTGCAAGATTCCCACAGACCCATTTTTACTATCGAACTTTAAGGGGGTGGGACGTACAGCAATTTTCATCACCATCTTTTTATTTTTACCAGATATATTTTACCTTATTTTAGACACAAAATGTGACTAAATTTTGCGCTTATGAATTTTTTTTTATCTCTCATAGTTTTCACGTAATGACTTGTTAAAGTCAAAATTTCCGTGTTTATGTTTTAAGGACTACACTAAACTCAACTGACATACAAAATTGAAAAATTAATCACGGTGGATAAATACGTCGTAGGATACTTTTTCACGTACATAAAAAGAAAGAATAAAAACTAGTTTTTATATTTTGATAAAAATGCTGAAATTTAAAATATTTAGTATTTATTTTAATATAAAAATATTTTAATTTGTAGTTTAACATAGCTGAACTTGTAGTCTACAACGTTGTTATTCACTGTTAATTTTTGCACTTGGGTAAGTGAGTTGGTTTTAGTGTCGTCCATAAAACGGAAACCTGTAAATTTTGGCTTTAACGAGCCATTACGCAAAAACTATGTGAGATAAAAAAAATTATAAAAGTAAAATTTAGACACAGTTCGTGTCTAAATAAATAAATAAATAAATAAATAAATATATATATATATATATATATATATATATATATATAGGGCCTATATGTATATATAGCTGGTACAAATATAAAAATAAAAACATTGTGACGAAAATTGCTGTGAACCGCGTCCTTAAGCTGTGACCACATAATTCTATTGGTGGAAAGTGTGTAGCAAAGTACGGTGCATGTTTCTATCTGAGTTTAACATACATCATGTTAGTACATTTTGAAGTACGATAGTCTGGAAAGGCGGATTTTAGCTATGTTCGAGGGCTAAGAAACAGTGCTTTTAATGAAAATGTTTCTTAAGAGGGCGTGGTAGATACAAATAAGCGGTGAATTCTTCAATTGAGGACTACACGTTTTTGAAAGTCGATGTATAAAAGCTGCAAAACAGTAACACTTGGCCAACTCTGTGAGCAAACATTTACCCAGAATGAAGTATTTGTTAAGCGTGATCTCTTGCGCCGCAATTAAATCTTCTTCGGATATTCGTTAATCGAGGAAAACTTTTGTTCAGAGAGTTTGCAAAAATTATAGTCTCAGATTGTTGTTTTTTTTATTTTTGCGAATTGGCTTCGATAAACCCACGCTTCTGAACTGATGCTTTGTAGCGCTGAATTATCGACCATGCTCTCTCAAAAATGACGTTCCGACCTTGCGTGAAGTGTGTTTAACTATCGAGTATTAGCACAAAGGACATGCGTATGATAGTTCCTCAATAAAACCCGTGATTGCGAAGGCACTGCAATGCATTTGAAGCGCGCTGAGGGAAGTTGTGTCGCGGTTGTGTGCAGGGCTACTCTAGTCACGTGGACAGTTCAAACCCACGTGGCCTGCCGTGTAGTCGTCACGTGAGGCAAGCACGCTCTCTGCCACGCACGACTCTGTCATTCCTGCTGCCTATCGTAAGCCCAGTTTACACCGAAACAAATAACTGTAACGATATTAATTACAAAATGTTAGTTACAAATATGTTATCAACAAATGCTAAGCTATGGCACTCTGTTTTATAGCAGTGCTGATAGAAAATGTGTTATTAACATTGCTAAAAACGCCAGTGTTACTAGCGGCCGCAGTGGCCGGATTATCGCATGTGGGAATCGTGCCAGATTTTCTCGAGGATCTCCCGTTTTCTCCTGTCCATGAATTCCGGCGCTGCTCCATTATCACATCGTGTCATACCTCACCAGTGCTGAAGACCTCGATGTTGAGCGCTGACCAAAATATCTCACTCATTCACCAATGTTACTAAAAAGTTGTAAGAATGATGAACGGAAATTAATAGCAATGTTAATGACAAACTTTCGTAGAACATTGCTAGTAACATTTGTTACCAACGCCCTTTGATCTAGACCGCCCTAAAATAAGCCGGGGAAATAGTGTTATCAACAGTGTTGGTGACAAAGTTGTTAACATATTTCTAAAATTCATAACTTTTGTTCCTAACAAATGTTTTCAACAAAACGTTGGTTACAAATGTTATTAACGTTTTTTTATAAATATCAACCGAGTTAATAACAGAATGTTAGCAAAAATGTAGAAAACATGATGTCAATAATTGCGAAGCATTTTTTTACATTGTTAATAACTTTGTTGGAAACACGTGTTATTAGCAATGTTATCGTTGGTGTAAACTAGGCTTTAGTGTCATGGCTAGACTACAGACATCAGTTTCCATCTTAAGGGGCCTACCTAGAGTGCGTTTGTGTGTGTGCTGCAGGAGCGGTAAGAGTGCCATTGACCGACGTATGCAATGTATTATCTCCGCGCAAGCCACTGAGCTGGCGTGGGACTTTCAGCGGTGACCAAAATATTTTATTTGTGGACAGCATACTTCAAAGTCTAACGCTTGTTTCTATAGTTGTGTTCTTCGAATTCGATTGTTAAATTTACTGGTACAGCAGTCTGAAAAAGCCATTTTTGACCGTTTTGAGGGGCAAGAAATAATGTTTCTTGTAAACGTGCCGAATTTTTTAAACTAAAGCAACATAGTTTGAAGTTTGTGTTATTTTCGTAGAAATACAAATATAACACGCGTTGACTAGTTTCGTAAGAAAAATAGCCATGACTCGCTGCAACGCATTTGAAGCACATAGATAGGCAGGACCCTTAAGGGCGCAGCCTACCGCACACTTAAAATACGTCGCAGAGTTTTCTTAATCTTTTTACGAAATTATTCTACACGTGTCCATTGTATCAATGTGTGAAAGAAAATACACTTTAAACGATGGCTGAAAGGTAGCGTCAAAACATCACGTTTGTTAGAAAAATCATTTTGGAGCCCTTCACAATGGTTAAAAACTGCTTTATAAACCTGTTCTGTCTGAAAACCTATTCACGGGTTTCGTGTGAAATTGCTCTAGAAACATGCCATGGACTTTGATTAATACATTCCACCAATTAAATGATGGGGTGACCACTGAAAGTGTCAGTCAGGCGAGTGATCTACGATACCACTGCAGTGTCTTGTGGTAGAGGCGATACCGCACCAGATGAGCCGGTCAGCATCGTCCTTGGCGCCGTGCCTCACACAAACACACGGCCAGTAGGCAAGCGTCTTATGGGAGTTACATAGTTTAAAAACGTTTGCATTTGACTACAACGTTTGACTTTGCGATAGCTTTTCCACACACGACATCTTAGAGGCTAATGCGTTGAATTCTACTCAGCTAAAATCAAGCAATGTTGACTTCGTTTTCTATAAACTGTAAACCTGAAGTGGAAGTCAAGATGGACGTTTGCTGGTATCATATACCTATTTATGTATGTTATTATGACAAGATTTTATTTCGATGTATCGTTTTAGTATGCAGTATGTTCTGGGGTTCCATGAAAAATGAAGCAGAAGTGTTATAAATTCAATTCGGAAAAACCTTCCGAAAAGCGTTAATGAAGAATTTTCAAGTGAACTGTAAATTGCGAACGACACTTTCCTGCAAAATATTTTTATTTGTTACATATTTTAATTATTCGGGCTTATTTTAGAATTTTGGCATTACTTACTTTATACCACCTATGTAACACCCAACAGGCTTAGTTCCGTTTCGAAAAGTTCTTAAATTTCCTTTTTTTTCTGTCGTAACTTAACGTTTGTATTTTCCATTGATGAAATTCTTGAAGTAACAGACACGTAATGTCAAACGGTGAATATTCATGTGCGTATAAAATTTGAGCATTATAAGCTGGCTTGTACATAGAAGCTACCATCAACATTTACGTACGCTCAAAACACTGATAAAGTATTTGTTTACGCATTATATTCACACTAACTTCACGTTTTATTTATTGGTTCGCTTATATGTCTTCGCACAGTTTCGCGTCTGTGGGAATGTATTGGCCAGGACCTTATTTAATAACTCATCCTTACATCGCCTGGTGTGATTTGGGAAATACGTGTACCTAGGAAGTCGAAATAATCAGGATGGCTGTAATCGGGAATCAAACCCGGTTTTTTCCGAATGAATGCCAGGCGAGTAATTAACCACTGATCTACCTGGATTGAAAAGCATCACAAAAAAAAATTCATGTCCGTTCTTCGACGTGCACTATATGTAGTTAAATGTTAGGCTATGTTCTCTTGTTTATATTGTTTTTGCGATAGCTATATTTCTTTTGCTTAAACGAGAGCAGATATCAAAAATCTGTCTGGCAGTTTAGTTTAAAATTGTTTTTGCCTTGGCATGTCAATTTTTCAAAGCAAGAAATTATAGAGTTTCGACTAAAATAGTCTATTAACCAGAATTTCGTTGCTTATTTAAAAAACTAATACCATAGTAGGCCTATATACTGCGTTGAAAAAAAATAGCCAAAATGGAGAAGACAAGATTTTTTTATATCTGCTGTCGTTTAGGCGTAAAAAATTAATATCGTTAAAAAATTGAAAACTAGAGATCATGGCCTTAAGTTGAACAGAATTAATACATTTATATGTTTAATGCAAGCCTGGCCACAACAGACTCCGTTGTTTTTTATTGCATTCCAAACGGATAGCAACCCCCTGGCAAGCACATTGGACACGTGTGCCAACAAGTCCTCCACTTTTCCTGCAATCGATTTCAGAACGAAATTTACCAATGCGATGACTGAAGCATCATAATTACCCTTGGAATATCCTAAGCTTCATTGCTACCAATGGGATGACTGATGTTCCGTAACTACCCTGTTACCGGTACTTTTGGAATGACCAGCTTTCTAATTAGGTCCACCCATTGGATGACTGAATCTTCATTACTACCCATTGGATGACTATAGTTCTATAACCATCTATGAGGTGACAGAAGCTTCATTACTACCCATTTAATGGTTGAAGTTTTATAATCACCCATGGAATGAGTGAAGCTTCATTACTACCCATTGGATGACTGGAGTTTTATAACCACACACTGTATGACTGAAACTTCATTATTACCCATACCTGTAGTATGACTGGAGTTGACTAAAGCTTCATGACTACCCTTTGGATGACTGAAGTTTTATAACCACCCTTGGGATGATTGAAGCTTCATGTTTTTTCTCCTTATAGTCAACTCTATTGTTTTAATGCTTTGCTGACGTACCCTATTAGGCCTATATTTAGAAATGTAACTCAGTTAATAAACTGAGCCAGTTTCTTTTCCTCAGGCAGTAATATTTGGACATGGGTTGTAGAAACAAATAATAGCGTAGCACAAGTTATTTTCTGAGGAAGAATCTTATTAGTTAACTTTAAAAAATGTACTCTGAACGATGCATATAAAATTTCATTCACAGTTTTACGTCTGCCGTAAGTTAAGACATTGAAAATAACTGGAACTTTATATTCACATTAGGAATGCGTACACGTTATATTATTTATTTTCTAAATATATATTTATTTATTTAGAGATTTTTGTTTTGTTGTTTATCGATTCGCGCAATGTAATAAGCAACAAACTATTGACAGTGTGCTCACGCGATTTTTACAACCTTATTATTCCGATGCGAACCATCTACTGCACATATTCCAGCTTCGCGTAAGTAGGCTACCGTCATTTATAGTTTAAAAATGCGTGTAGTGTAATTTAATAACATAAGCGGCATTTCACATTAGAACCGCGTAGGAAATTCTGTAGCGTGTTCAAAAGGTCAAGGAAAACTACCCGACAGAGTAACTCTATGACGGATTATCTATTCACTCCGACCAAGAGATTTAATATCGTGATCCTCGACGTTCGACCTTCTGCAACAATAATGACTGTAACATTTTACACGTGTGCTGAACTGGTATCAGTTCGCTCGAAAGGAATCTACTTAAGAGGCTTACGCACCTGACACATTTGTGATGTTGTAGTGTGCCGCGCCTATTATTTTCTACGCGAAACAACTAAACTTATTCACAGTGTGTTTATCTACGAAAAGAACACACTGTTAAGACTAGTCTTCTGTCATTTTAAAAATGCAACATGCTTATTACAAACATGTTTTTGGGGCTTTCCAAAATCGCTGAAAGGGTTTTTTTAGACAGATGTAGCAGGAAAAATACCACACGGTTAGTAAAACACAAAGTTGGAAGCATGCGTTGGACTTTACTACAAACTTTCCACAAGTATAATTGTAGGGTCGCCGCTTTATGTCTCATAGGTAGCGACATTTAAATTCGCGTTTTCTTCTGCACACAAACGAGAATTCAACTAACTATATGTTCGTGTCGCTTTCTCAGTTGGTTTTTGATTTATTTGACTCCTCCTGGAGAGCGTTGAGCCAATAATAAAGACGCTATTAAATGGAGGTCAAATCGTGTTGTTTCGCCATATCAGCGAGCAGCTAATGAACAGCTGCTGTCTGCTTGAGAAAACATACATTCTTGGAGGCTAGCCTACTGGGCAGTGATCACGCGAACTTTTCCTGGCTCTAACCATAGGAAAATAAGTAGTAGGAAAACACTGCAGGCCAGTTTGGAGCCGCGAATATGAGCGATGCTGTTACCGTCGAGTGTGGTAAGCTGAACCTTATTACTTCACTGTCATCGTGCATCAAACGCGGAAAATTACATCCAGTGCACAGCCCTCTTATTAAAATTCTGAACACTGACAGACAATGCACACCTTAAACCAGTGGGTCTAGAAGCATGAAATTTTGCACAGGTGTTCCTTATATAACGCAGGTGAGTACTAAGAATATATATATATATATATATATATATATATATATATATATATATATATATATATATATATATTTAATTCATCCCCTACATGGGTAAAATAGGATGTCAAATTATGTATGCATGGTCGTAATTTTTTTTACTTAGAAACATAGGGATTAGTGTTTACGTTTTTGTTTATGATTTAAAGTCAGCTGTATCAGCGTTTTTGGAAATTCATGACCTAAAGGGATAAAATAAGAGAAGAAATTTGTATTTAAAGTACGTAATTTCTGAAGTTAGAAACATGGGGTTTGGTATTTAGACTCGAAGAAGAACTTCGAAAGTACGTGCCTAGTGAGAAAATTCGTTTCGACTGATTTAAGGGTTGATTTAGCACAAGGTAAATGTCATAAAAGTGCGAAAGGCATAGAAACTGACGGGAAAGAAAGAGAATCAGAGATATTTCTATTGAAACACATCTGCTTAATAAAATTCTTCCATAAACTATAGTATTTGAGATAAGCTGAATGGTTGGGAAATCCCATAGAGCACATTCATAGTTAGAAAGATGATAAGAAAACAATTGTATGTTAATGTCGATTGACTTTTTCACGATCTACATGACTCTAGAATTGTAGATTTCTCCAAGCCAATTTTCTAATATTAAAAAAACAATAATAATAAAACATCTTGACAAGTGTTTTTTTGCCAACTTTCTGAACAAAAAATTTTCTCGATTAACGAATATCTGAAAACAATATCTGCCACTTAAATCTCTTACATTTCATTGCGACGCAAGAAATCACGCTTAGCAATGCATCATTCTGAATAAATGTTTTCTCATAAAGGTGGCTAGGGTAATGATCAATGATTGCTGTTTTGTAGTTATTATATATTGACTTACAAAGAGTGTAGATCTCGGAGAACTTAGCTGTTATTTATCTACCACGCCCTCTTAAGAGGTTTCGCTGTGATCATAAAACGGCCAACGACTTCCAGGTTGTACTTGTCACTGATTCTTCGGGCCGAGGTTGATGCAGTGG
The DNA here is from genome assembly GCA_003012365.1 of Medauroidea extradentata. Classification (NCBI taxonomy): domain Eukaryota; kingdom Metazoa; phylum Arthropoda; class Insecta; order Phasmatodea; family Phasmatidae; genus Medauroidea; species Medauroidea extradentata. The sequence continues at coordinate 33,252 of PNEQ01018161.1, read as the reverse complement.
CTAGAGTCCTCACCTTACAGCAAGATGACCTGGGTTCGATTCCCGATTGGGGGGGGGGGCGGTCTTCGGGTTTTTGCATGTGGAAATCGTGCCGGACAATCCGCTGGTCGATGGATTTTCTCGGGGTTCTGACATGTCCTTCACCCCTTCATTCCGGCGCAGCTCCATACATCACTCCTCACCAGTGCTCAAGACCTAGATAATTAGAGGCTTATGCGCCTGACGCATGAACGGTGTTGTAGAGTGCCGCGCCTATTATTTTCTACGCGAAACAGCTACACTTACAATATATTTATCTACCAAAAGAGCACACGGTTAAAACTAGGCTTATATTGTTTTAAAACTTGCAACATGCTTATTAGAACCATGTTTGTGGCACCCTTCAAAACGGATTTTTCGACAGTTGTGACTATAAAAAAAAATAAAAACACTCGGATTCATAAAACACAATGTTGGAAGTATGCGTTGAATTTTACTACAAATTAAAAAGTAGGGTCGCTGCTTTAAGTTCCATAGGAAAATAAGCAGTAGGAAAACACTGAATTCCAGTTTGGCGCGTCGCGAATATAAGTGTTGCTGCGTCGAGTGTGGAAAGCAGAACATTATCGCTTCACTGTCTCCACACATCAAACACGGAAAATTACGTCTGGTGTATACCCCTGTCGTGTGAGGCATGCTGCAGCGTGGTGCGAGAAGTATTTTTCTTGTCTGACTATTTTAATGTTTGCAATACGTTATCTACGAAAATAAGACACACTTCAAACTGTGTCCCTATGATTTCAAAAATGCAGTCCGCTAATTTAAAAAAAAAAAATATATATATACAAATAAATGATTACCACGCTCCTCAAAACTGCTAAAAAAAATACGTTTTCACGGTGCCGTAGCTGAGAAAATATCAAACATAATCGGAAATATAAATGATAGAAACCTACATTGGACTTTACCACATACTGCCTTAAAAAAACAGGGTCATCACTTGACGCGTTGAAAAACTTTCTACGAAAACAACGTACGCTAGTTAAGTCCTTCGCGCCAAGAGGCGATGAGGTGTTTGACGGCCGTGTTGTATTCGACTTGTCACCTTCTTCGTTTCCGTGCATCAAACGTTAAAAAAAGCTCTCCAATAACCCACTAGTTCTTGTGCTGTGGAGGAATAGTTTCCGCAGTTCCATGTCACATAGAGAACACGTGTTGCTCTTTCTAAGAGTTAAAATAAGCTGGGATATAGGCCACTGAGCTGCCTGGCTTACCGCGTCACGTCCTTAATTAGGAATCCAACGCCCCGAGAGAATTCCTCACGATCGCTGACGCGAAAGGCGAAAGGAACGAACTTTCTCCTCGACGCTTGTCAGAAAGTGGAGGGGAGGGGCAAAGAATTTTTTTTCTGTCATAATAAGTTCCTTTGGATAATGCGAGCACTTCCAACTTCCCGCTGCTTGTACGAACCTCCTTAATTAAGCTTCAACAAAGAATAATGAGCAAACGTTATCAATCAAGTCAAGTCTTCGGTTATGATTGATTTCATAACTAAATTGACACTGTTCAAGGTTTGTTTTCTGAATTATGATTTCAAGTCTAGCTACTGAATTCTACTGGAAAATAAAGTCTGCAATGTAGTGTGTAAAACCATTAAAGAATATAAGATCAGATGTTGGCTACAGTAATCTCCCGATTATGCCTGCTCTGAATAACCAATTTTCAGATTATCCTTGCGTTTTTTCCGTGTGTTTAATATTATAAGAAACCAAAAGTTTTTATTTTAAAAAAATCCTTTTTTGCAACATAATGTTAACAACTCTTATGCGCAAGATTAGATTAACGGGGTTGCACAAGAATGTGTTGTAAATATTTCAGCATCACTTTTCCTCACGTTTGCCTTGCACCCTCGCACATATTTTAGTTTATATTGGTGAAAAGTGTGAGAAATACGGTATTTGTAGGCAAAACAATTAGTCGTTACGGTGTTTGATTGAATTATAAATACTTTTTTATTTTTATGTTGGCAAATGTGCTATTTTCGGGTTATCTATGTTTCCTGTCTATCCATGAGTTGAGCAGCATCAGTTAACACTGATAATCAGGAGTATACTTCTTATCCGTGAAGACATGCACATTTGTGTTGTTATTTTGAAATAAGCTAGAATGAACTGGTATAGGTGGTTCGGAATAGAGTGAGCACTCGAAAAAGCCCTGCTTAAGTTCTATTTCCAGCCAATTCGTATCTTTCCGCGAGTAACGGCTAACGACGGGAAATGTCTAACCTCTTGGGACACGTCACTTTACGTTTGAGCGTATAAGATAAATTGTTCAGTCGATAGGTGCCTATACAGTTTGATAAAAAAGAAGTTTATTAATTATATAAAATACAATTATATCGCTGTCGGTTGGTTTTGTTTCAGTATTGTAGTGTTTAAATACGAATAAACACAGAACTATGTTGTGTTATTTCGTTGCCAACTATACAAGCAGTAAGACGACTATCGGTAAAGTTGAATTATGTGCAGTAACAGCTAGATAATGTTTGAAAAAAAATTATGTAGGCATACCAAACTCAAGTTATTTTTTTCTTTGCTGTGTGGCGAGATTATTTTACTGAGAGGTAAATATCATTAAAATAAAACTTTGTTCTAAAGAAAACAATTTTTCTGTGTAATGGTGTAAGTCTGCTCTCGGGATGTGGTAACCTACCGTACTCTCAGGTAACCTTCCTACGATACATTTACCAAGGCAGTTTGGAGGCATTTAAGACACCTAATAAAATGTATGTGTTAATGATGCTGTGTCATGACAGATAATCCGACAGACTTTGCGATCTTTAAAGGTTTTAAGGTCCTGCTGGCATGAAGAGTAATGTTGAGTTTCGCTAGCAAACTTCAGGCAATCGCTTAACGCGGATGTGCGCGTTAATGATGCATGATTTCGCACTTTACCACATCTCGTGAATCAGCAAGTCGAATTGCTTGGGTGCTTTGTTTAACACCGACAAGCCATGCAACTAAAGAATACGGGAAGGATTCGTGGTTCGAGGATAAAGCAGATGTTTGGAAAACTAAATTATGACAAACAATTCGAAAACCTACCCTAAATGCTTCGGAAATATAATTCATCGTAGAAAATTATAGCAATTACATAATGAAAACTATTGCCTTGTTCAGATCTTAAGGGCACCGCCTACTATGAGCTTCAAATGCGTTGTAATGTGCTGAAAAATATGATTTTTACTAAATTATTTCACAATCACCCATTGTGCCAATAAACTTAAAAAAAAAAAAACACTTCGAACAGTGATGGAATGTAATTCTTATGACACCATTCTCATTAAAAACAATGTTTCGAAGCCTTCTAACATAGCTTAAATGGCATTTTCAAGCTGCCGTAGCCTGCTGTTGTAAGCCATGACTAGAGATGATGTCTTATCGCGGAAAAACTTGACTATTTGCTAGGCTTCAACATACGTTCAACTTATCAAAAGATTACTGGCTTTTCCTTGTACGTGGAGCTACTGCCCTATTTGACTGAGCCAATAAGAATGCCGCTATTTTAATATTTAATGCATGTTATTGGTCTGCAGACAGCTACGTTGTGTCAGTGTTTTCAAGGCTACGTTGACGCAAAACATTTTCGCGATATACCATCATCTCTAGCCATGACTACCGTGAGAGTAGCATTATCTGATATAGCGACGGTAGGATTATAGGACCTCGACGCGCACTGTGCTGCTTGTGTTAACCTTTGTGATGCACCGTTATCTTGAGTTTCATAAAGATTCAGATAACAATACTATATGTCACACCCTAGAGTTTTCTTGTGCGTACTCTCTTCTCCTGGACGATGCTTTGACCCTGATGCAACGTGATTCCCGCAGCTCCGAGACAAATATTTGCCACGAGATTTCTGGACTTTTGATTTAGAGCGCCAGAAACTAGGAGAGTTTTTTCCCGAAAGGCATCTTGAGTGAGTGAGTTGTGGCGATAGTGACAGGTTTCAAACGGTATTCAAGAGTGTTTGGCGATATTGCTCTGCGAGTAGTGTCGACGAGGATGTTCAAGAGAACCATCACGGCGTTCCAAGCTAGGACATTGGGTCTACCATCTGTGAGTGGTCAGAGATACATTTCATGTACTGAGAACTTGTGTAGAGGATTGAGATTTTATTATTTTGTATTTTATAAATTGTATGTATATTTTAATATTAATTGTTTTGTATGCTATCGACTGGTAACACTGGTGACTTTCACAAATACGTTTATTTTATAGCGAATATGATATTATGATGTAGATAGTTGTACAAAATAGGTTTTCGTTACTTATTTTCTTGTATTTGATCAAAGACCACCATCCCTCAGCATACTTGCCCTACTTTTACCAGTACTTACCAGATGTATGTGAAACTAAGATGAAAACACTTTACTACAGACTATACACCAATACAACTATACAGATACCGCTTCAAGTCCCATAGTAATAATGGTTCGGTGGGAATCTTGCACGCTAATTCATTGCTTGGCTCGTAGCAGCGATGCGGCGTTAAAAACATTATGGCTCCGTCACTCCTCAGCTTCAAACGCGTAAGACCGCTTAAGGGGAGTGTTAAGACAATTTTATTATGTTTTCAGTTTTTGAGTCGTAACATTTATTCCAATTGTATTATCAAGATTTTCTCTCAGACAAAGCATAGAACATATTCTTGGTTAACTGCTTGACATAAATAATAATGAAATATTTCATGAATTTGTTGTGCAGAATCATTGCAAGAGAATTATGAGTCAACTGTCAAGAATTCTCTTGCAATGATTCTGTATTAAAATTTAACGAAAGGTTCCATTATTATTTACATCAAGCAGTTTACCAAGAATATATCCTATGCTTTGTCGAAGAGAAAACTTTGATAATACAATCTAAATAAACGTTTATCACTCAAAAACTTAAAATACAATAAAATGTCTAACACTGCATCTTAAGGTAGGCAGTGCCCTTAAAGAATCTTGTGGAATATTTTTCTCTAGTATTACAATTAGTAACCCAAGGTGAAGCAGTGTCTAAACACTGGACTTGCATTTCTGCGGGCATACTTTTGATTTCCATCCGACCATCCTTATTTCCGTTTTCCTTAATTTTTCTTTTAACATATCCGCTTAATTCTTACTCTCCGTTCACTCTAAATTGAGTTCTGAAGTAAACAAATAACGTAATATTATTGCACTTCTCTAGATTCTAATTGGCTCAATTTGTGCAGCTCGCCGACGTACTATTTCCAAACGACAAATCCGCGCACAGTCGGTATCATCGGAAACAACAACGCCCTATTAATTTAAACAATATTGCGTGAAAATTTCGTACATGTTGTCGACATACGGAAACAAAAATTTTATAAAAACTTGATAAAAAATACTGACTTCACATGCAATGACAGCGTATTTCAAAATTAAATTGTAATTATCAAGCCATGACTAACGATCGTATTCAAATATTCTGGTACTAATATATTTGGTACTACACGGGAAAAATTTGTAATCAACAAAATGAGTGGTTAAACTTACTGTTAAGTCCTCCTGGATTATTTTGTACTTAGTTTTGGGAAAATGACATTTCAAAAATCACCAAACAATCTGTCGATAATTCACAAACACATATTGGTTTTTTTTTTTTTTTTTTTTTTTTTTTGAGAATGTTATGCGATATTTTTATTCTTGTCTCATAAACATCACCGCAGTTTGTTTAGTAATGAAGCAATATATTCACGTTTCGAAAACCATGCAAGACATTTTCACTGTTCGCGTGCAGCGTCACATAACATAATCCGCAAGCGATGTAAATATAAACCGACGCGAGGACGGAATGAAACAGATCAAGGAATTTTGGTTCGGACGAACTGGAACGGAAAATGGATACACGGAGAAACCATTTGCAGTAACCACGACATTGACGCGTTAATGTCCAAAAATACTTCGAAAAAAAATATAACATTATATCTGAGTGTAGTATTTCTGAGATATTTTTTCTGTGGTAATTATTACTGAACTAAACTCTTGGTATTTTCATAGTATCGTACATCTCTATAAACTGGCAAGTGTACCAAGAAACTCGTACGTTTAACAGTACGGCAGTCGTTAAATAACTCGTGAACCAACTGTACGGACGTGTCGTCCGCTAACCATAATTAAAGTAATAAACATATCGCGTCGTAGATTGTGTTTGTAACGTCTGTATATTTTAGATATTTGTTAATAAAACTCTCTCATTAAGTGATGGAGTTGTAAATTTATATGTACACGACAGATAACAAAGATCTATTTCTTACGCAAATTCACAGTGCACGGTGGTCGGCAGCCAATGAACATGTTTGTTTATAATTTGCTTTGTTTATCCCAAAACTCAACTAAGAGTGAACGGAGAACAGAAGGCTTAACTAACCTAGGAAGTAAGAGTCAAGGGATCTTAAATTAATTAGAAGATAATTGAGGACGTATCATTCAAAAGGGGCTAAGTACCATTTTCGACAAAAATGAGTTAGGTACATAGCAAGGTACCAAAACATTAGGTCGAAGACATACTTAGAGTGCTATCTCCTAGTGATATTCATGCGCGCCCTACATCAGCACAATTACATGGTTGGAGTAACATCAACGCATTCTAGTTCATTGAAAAAATATATATCGATGTTCATAAGTGTTTTGTATTGATTACTGTTCCATTGCTCCTATTTACTACTTTCCTATTGTAATCAATATGTGAACGCATTTGGATAGTTCCTTGTTCATTTGTTTGTCGCAATATGTTTTCGTCATTATGTAGAAACGTACATTTTGGCACTTAGCCCCTTATGAATTTTAAGTGTTCAATTTCTTTAAAGTCTCGTTAAATGTTTTCAAATTATCCGTATTCAATATCTAACTTCCGATGCTGTTTTGACAAACTATATTCAAAACAAATATGTTCAGTTTTTCTTAGTAATCTCTAGTATTGACAGTTTCAGAAGTGTTGCGGCCGACAATGAACATTTTACTGCTATCTACAATACCTATTTAATGATGGCCACAATTTTTTTTTGCATTGACGAAATAACTATGTTGGTACAACAGCAAAAAAATGTATGTTATAGATTGGAAAAATAATTAAGTTGTCACCAAAAATATATTTATCAGTATTTATTTTGTTGCTATTCTGACATTGAAACAGTTTAGTGACGTGAGTGACATTCACAAATAGCGTAAGTTGTGTTAGCAGTTACATTAAAGTAAGTGTACAAATCGGAGGTTTTTTGTTGCCAGGGTTTAATTACTGTTCGGTAAACGTTCCGATGAAAATATCAGTACAACACATCAGTGTCTGCGATGAAGTCCAAGGTCGCGGCACGGACACTTTGGGCGTCCAATCAGAACGTGGCCTTGGAACAGATAACTTCAGCAAACACACTGACAACCGTGTAGCCACAGAACACTTGACAAATGACTGATAAGTAAGGCAGCAGGCCATCGTGTGGCAGATACGTCTAATTACAAGACGGCCTCTTACTTCGGGCTCAGAGATTATATGAAAATGATTTAAATGATAAATTTCATTATGTTGGCAGTTTAATACCTGTCGAACCTACAAATGTATAGCATGTTCCAAAATTTCATGTCAATATTTTGAAAGTGTTCTTTTATAGAGCCCGTGTCATAGCTGTCTTTAGTAGAAGGTCGCGACCTTAGATCTGGCAACACTGGCAGGAAGTAGAGCCCACGATTTTGTTGGTGAAAAGAATTCTGCAACCATTTGTTTCAATGCCTTATGTGCACATATGCAGCTCTGCTCCGTGGTCAGTGATTGGCTGTTTTAAATTCTCAGCGTCTAGGGTTCCACCAGAAAATTAGAGACGTGTGGTGTCGCAGTAACCTTGTTCCTGTTGGCACAAGTCAAATGAGCCCCGCCTACATTCTGCCATTAATCAAGAAGCAGACCTGCAGATGTGCACGTAAGGCATTGAAACAAACTGTTGCAGAATTATTTTCACCAAAAATCGTGGGCTCTAGCAGGAAGGGTCATTTTAACACTTCTTCTGTCTCGCCAACAACAGTGGCTTCTTCTGATTCGCCTGTATGCAGGGCAGTGTAACGAATCAGGTACAGCCATTGCCTTTGCCTTTTAAAAAAAATGCTGAAACTAAAAATAAAAATTTAAAAAATACAAATAATTTTTATTCTTTATTTTTATGAGCAGGGCATTGTAGCCTGCAATGTCTTGATCCACTGTGATTTTTTTTAGTTTGGTATATCAATTGGTTTTAGTGTCGTCGTTAAAACGGAAACATGCAAAATCTGACTTTAACAAGGCACTGCGCGAAAATTATGAGAGATAAAAAAATTTCATTAGAGCCAAATTTAGTCACATTTTGTGTCTAAAATAAGAAAAAAATTTCTGGTACAAATAAAAAATTAAAAAATGGCGATGAAAATTGTGGTAGACCGCGCCCTTAATCTTCTCAAAGCTTAATTTTATTTTTCCACTTAAAGGCTATACTGAAGCTCTCACGAATTCGCTGCACGTGTGGCAGTTTCACTTCTGAATCCTCAGGCATCCTTTTTTCACGAGGACGCAACGCCAAAGGGCGGTGTGTCTGAGACGAAGCTAGAAAAAAAAATTGAAAAGACGTGACTGCAGAAGAAGTTCCAATCTCGATTAAATGTATTCGTGTACCGTGAAACCGGCCGGTCGAGTTACTTGTAGGAGTTGGTAAAACTGGTCCCGAGCTGGGAGCCTGATAAGGTCAGGGCTGTGCTGTCTCGAGAGATATTTCCCACGTAATGCCGGTAGTTACGAGGGTTAGTTGCATGGATCAACTTTGTGTAGCGTGTCAGAATTATCAACAGCATGACAAAAACAATCACATTTTCCAATTTATACGCATCTGATTTTCCATTATCAATTTCAGAATCATCATTACTAAAGGCACCAGTACTTCACGTATTCATCTGGTAGCAGCTTAGATTTGTCAGTCCTATACACACACTGGCTACAGTCGAATATTAATTGGCTTCTAACCGTCCACGCAGGTACCACGTGATTTCGCAACGATTTATTTCATTATTTATTATTGGTTTTTAGACGTCGAATGTGAACCAAAACTACTGTCGTCCGATCATACTAGTAATGACAGTGAAGTATACGATCTTGAAGTTCAACCTGACCTGGAATCAATACGCGAAATAATCGTGTCTCTAAACATTACGCACATTCTTTTCTTCAGACAGATGTTACACGTATTGACGAAACCTCACGTTTTATCGGGAGTAGCTATAGTGACTGATAGGTAGCCTATGTGATAATACTTATTTGTTTACGAATTTGCTTATTTGTACTAATCTGATGAATTCATATCAGTGGAGTATGTGAACTGTTTCATAGGTAAAAATAACATAAAAATGTGATAAGATTCATATTTTGAAGCTTAATTTTATACCCTATTACAATGATATAAATTCAGGAAAATGTAAGAACTTCGTAACGTGGCTGCGATCTGGCAACAGCGCGCGACATAAGCCCGATACTGCAATCTAAGGTTGGGACGCTCTATAGCTAGCACTGATACTTCGAGTCCTGTAAGTTAACTGGGTTTTTAGAAGAAACTGCATGCCAATTATTCATAAATAGGCTGTGTTTGTACTGTAAGATAATGTGAGAAAGAATTTTTTTGATTAAAGTTTGCATTAATGATAACAAAAATGGTGTATTTATTAAAATATAAATATTTATGGTAAAGTTAGTTGTGGTATTTTCAACACAAGCTTCAAGTTGAAAAAAAAAACTGCTGTCTTTGCTGCAAATTGGCTTATACAGAATGTTTCAGAAATACTTTTACAAACATGAAAAAAAAAAAAAAAGGGGGGGGGGTTCCTTATACCAAAAACAAGGAATAAGTCCATATAAAAAGTCCATATAAACATAGGTCCACAAATACTCAGTTTTTTAGTTATTAATGAAAGCTTATTTCAACGTGTTGCAAGATATAGTCAGTAGTAAAAGTCATGTTGTTAGATGAAAAAATGATGTTATAGATACAAGCATGATGATGCCCTCATTTGTAGCTTCTATGGCGGATGTGAAGTATTTAATAAGTTACGACTGTGCATGATCCGACATATGCATGTGTGTGAGGAAGCAAGAGGATGTCATTCCGGAAATTTACTGCGAGCTTATGTTATTAGCATCGGTTAAACTGTGATAAACTCAAATACTCATGGTGCATGTACCTTATCAATCATGCACTGTCGTACCTTATCAAATACTTACATCCGCCATAGAGGACACATATAAGGACATCAGCATCCATAACATCATTCTTTTGTCTAAAAACATTACTTTTTCTACTTATTTCTTTGCTACACATTGAAATAAACTTTCATTAATAACTCAAAGACTAAGTATTTTCGGACATATGTTTATGCAGTCTTTTTCCTTGTTTTGGTGTAAGGAACCCACCCTTCAAGTTCGTATTTTTTTTTTTTTTTACATTCTGAGTTATTTCTAATGAAAAGATTTTAAATAATAAATATAGTAACACCAAACATAAGTATTTCGAGTTTTCCTTTGCTCTAAGGCACGATTCCTTTACCGCAAGTTAAACAAACAAAAAATATTTTTTCTTACAAAGTAACAGTTTTTACTGTGTGTGAGACTCGGTGAATGTAACCGTAAAAGCTATCTCTACGGAGGATACAAAGTTGCGGTCTCCGTACATGACTAACAAGGATCATCTCCACTCGTCAGTGGAGTTCACTATGCCAGTTGGGGAAGCAGCAGCTAACTGCATCGTAGAAATTGCGCAGTAATGACAGCATTCATCTGCACCTCGGAGCAGCTAGAGATAGAAAAAGTAAAGTGTTGTAGAGAAGACGCCCATTACAAAATAAATCCCAGGTACAATGTTGCAGCTGGTGGTTGCGCGCAGGAAATTCCTCACACGTTTTCACGCTTGTTCGTCGCGCTTGCAGGCGTGATTGAAAAATGATTTCAGCATCGCACAAAACCTGTTACAATAGTTTCGCAACTGATAACCTCCCTCCCCCTTTCCTCTCACCTGTACAATTTAGTGTTGTTAAAACATGGGTCAATTGGACAGTAGAGTATCGTTTAGAACTGTAGAGACCTTTTCTCAACGACCTGCAATTTCGATTCCAGGCGAGGTCGCTCCCAAATTTCGTGTGTGGAAAACGTGGCGGATGTCTCAGTTGGTGTGTGGGCTTCCTCGAGGTACTGCCGCCCTGTTTCCATAGCCCTGTAGAAGACCACGTAAATCAAAGTAATTTAACATACGCAAATAGGCGTTAATAACATTGAGTAAGAAAGTGAGTACCTGTGATGCGAATAATGGCCTTCACAACTGATACGTGGCATGGCTTACGTAGCGTAATTTTCTTGGCATGGCATTGCAAATTGTCATCTCTGAGTATTTTACGCCAAATTTTTCATGACGTCAACTCAAAATATGAAAAGTCATAAGAGCTCTTGGCGCGAAAATTTTCGTGCTTTAACAAACTATTTCTTTCTCGTTGAATATTTTTTTAATGGTCAGAAAAAAAAAATTTTTTTCTCGATTAAATGTATGCCGGTCGTGTACCTACAATTTCACCTCTGACTGTTTCGTCTCCAGTTTAACCCAGAATTCGCGGGGTGTGCTTACTGTGCGTTTTTGTGTGATGTTGGTATTATCTGTGCAAAATATACTAGCGTAGGGGGAATCCCAGGGAAGTATGCGAGGAAATCTTCTTTTTCTCTCTCTTTCTCTCTCTCTCTCTGTCTCAAATTTTATCTTAGACGCACCATTATGAGAAAAAAATTAGCGTTAAATTATTTCTTAAGAGGAAACTGCGCTCAGATATACCATCAGCAAAACTAACGCTATTTAGTGAAAATATAAAATTATGATTTCATACTACTTGAACATGCTTAAAATGCTAAAGAGCTAACCATGGGCGGGACTTCAGCATTTTGGATGAGGTGACAAAGTAACTTATATCCTTTCAATAAAGCGATGGGATCAAGGATGTTCCCTCAAGGAATATTTGGATTTCAACTTCAAAATGGTGCTATTTAAGGGCTTGTTCCCGAGTTTTTTTCAGACTGGTGCCAAAAACTAAAATATTTTTCAACCAAAAGTTTTGAAAAAAATTGAGTCAATGTGCAATCACACGATGCACAATACTGTGAACGCGTTTTTTTTTAAATAATGTACCATTCGCCAGCAAAAAAAAATAATTTCCTTCATTTTTGCTTACTTTCACAACGAAAACGTGGTAATTTGGGTAATGAAATCTAAAAAACCGTTCAGTATAATTCTAAAAAAAAAAATTCAGCTACAAATTATAACATATAAGTGTCAAAACTGTGCAGCGAAATTTTGATACGAGTATTGGGTAACAATAAAAAAATATTTTCGAATTCACTGCAAAACTCCGTAACAAGGCCTTAAGCTATTTTTCAGCGAAATTATTGTGAGAGGTAGTACAGCTAAAAATACGGTAAACTTATTTGTTTGCTATCAATAATATTAGGGTGGCAAGTTCCCCCCATTGCCACCCCCAAATCTCGCCTATGAAGCTCTAAGTACGTGTCCTCCACGCCGACTCGTTGTACAGCGTGTAAGAAATTTAACGAACGAGAAATCGGCGGAGTGAGAATTTCTCACGAACACGCCGGCTGCGCTTCCGTGCTGAGCGCCGCGAGCTTTCTCCAATTACCCGCTTGTTTTGCAAACCTTGTAAATAACTTCATATCGCACGTGTTTCTTATGCAGGCACGAGCAGCAACCATTGACTTCCCTGACCGCAGAGAAATGTACACGGGGCTGCGCGTAACAGCCGCGTCACGACCGACAGAAGGTTTTCGCGGGCGGGAAAGGTTAACGAGAGCCATAGCGTTAAAATAGGATAAAATGTACCTGTGCATCAAATGACTGATATTAACCAGGTAGATGTGACTAAATTTTTGGGTATTAATGTAGATATATAAGGACACGGTCTACAGCAATTTTCATCCTCATACGTTTATTTTTATATATTATTTCCAGATTTTTTTAGACATAAATTACGACTGAATTTTTATTTCATGATTTTTTTTACCGTGAGTGACGTACGTTAAGGGCTTGTTCCCGAGTTTTTTTCAAACTGGTGCCAATAACTCAAATATTTTTTAACCAAAAGTTTTGAAAAAAATTGAGTCAATGTGCAATCATACGATGCACAATACTGTGGACGCATTTTTTAAAATAATGTACCATTCGCCAGCAAAGAAATAATTTCCTTCATTTTTGTTTATTTTCACGACGAAAAACGTGGTACTTTGGGTAATGAAATCTAAAAAACCGTTCAGTATAATTCTAAAAAAAAAAAAAAAAAAAAAAAAAAAAAAAAAAAAAAAAAAAAAAAAAAAAAAAAAAAAAAAAAAAAAAAAAAAAAAAAAAAAAAAAAAAAAAAAAAAAAAAAAAAAAAAAAAAAAAAAAAAAAAAAAAAAAAAAATCAGCTACAAATTATAACATATAGGCCCTAAGTGTCAAAACTGAGCAGCGAAATTTTGATGTGAGTATTAGGTAGCAATAAAAAAAATATTTTCGAAATCACTGCAGATGATATTCACGTACCAATAATATACTAAGTCTGTATAAAAACTGTGTTTATTACACTGACATTAAAGTGTTTAGTAGATTACCAAGTCATTTATGTAAATTAAGTAACACACATACTAAGCTATTTAAAATCAAGACAAAGGCAAAATTTTTTTAAATAATACTTTTTACACGAGTGATGAATATTTTATGCAGGATTTGGAAAATATGTGTGAATTTATATGTTTGTTAATTATGTTCTATACAATTTTGTATGTTACGTATTTATTTATCTTTAATTAGTATTGCATTGTATGTGTGTAGTATTTTGACATTCTCAATATCCCAGAACAATTATGTTCGATTTGGGGCCAAAATATAGCAAAAATATATTGACAAATAAATATATCGTGCGTTGCCCGTTCTGCAGTTGCACAAACTGAGACACACACCATGGAAGCGGACTACGTAAAATCTTGCATTTCTCCTATTGGCCACACGTATTAACGGACACGGAAGAGCTGGGAGATGACCAACTTATTTGTGTTAGCCCGTGCGTTTGACCGTTTACGCGTACGTTGCGTTGGAGATTCGATTCGGAAGGTTTTACGTATAGTCCGCTTCTGTGTTACGTGTCTTCGTGCGTGCCATTGTGTAACGGGCCTAAGCTTGCAAGTCGCTGGGGTGTGGAAATATTTTTAATAAGTACATAACCTTTAAGGTCCCCTCACTCTAATCTTATAGGTAGAGCGACGGGTTAGTCGTGAATGCATTTTTGCACCATTTGGTTCAGTGCCTTACAGGCACACGACTGCAACTCTGCTGAATGTCTTAACTCTCACTTGTGTCAGGTTTCTACTAGCAAATTACAGACAATAGCCGTATTATGATTGGTGAAGTCAAATGAGGGATGCATGTGAACAAAGACACGCTGCCAATAACCATTAAGCTGAGCTGCCTAAGTGTACGACGTACGGCACTGAAACAAAATGATAAAAAATCTTATCGAATAAAAAAACAGTATTTTCGTAAGTACCCGATTAACTAATAGACAGTAGACGAACGCTCGAGTTGCTAAATCGTAAAATAGTTTTTTTACGCTGTTCTTTTTTTTACTTTAGTTCCTGCTGGTTGTGATTGCGCTGCAGTTGCGACAGCGTACAAAATCCGACAAAAGCTATCTCTAATGAGGCGAACAACATCCAAGACACTCAGGAGTAACGTTCGTCTTCGTCTGCCAAGGCATTGGTATACTCACAATCGCGGGCATGTATATGTATATATATATATATATATATATATATATATATATATATACACGCACAGTTTAACCGCTGGGCCTAGGGATAAAAATTTTAATGGTGGGCTTCCCCTTACGCCGCAGGCACCCACTAACAAGAAATTTTTGAAAAACTAACATTAAAGGGGGTGATAAAGGTGAGATATGTTTTCAATGAATCCTTGAAAGAGCTTAAATCGTTGACATACCGAGGTGATTTTGGCTTTACAATAAAGCTTACGAAAATGCATGTTACTTAAATATTCGATTTTCTGAATTTCGAAAATTAAGACGGTGAAATGCAGCAAAATGCGTTTTCAATCAATCCTCGATATCTCTTAATCTCGTTGAGTTATCGAGATGATTTTTGCTTCAGAATGAAGCTTACGCGTATACTTAAAAAAAAGTAGTTTCCGGGTTTTTTGAAATTCAACATCAAAGTGCATTAAAACAAATAAATAAAACTTGGTTTCAGTTTATCGTATGTATCTCTTTAAACCTACTGAGATATCAAGATGATTTTATAACAGGATTGAAACTTAAGGAAATAGGCCTACCTTAAAAGCTATTTCATTATTTTTTGAAAATATCGACTATTTAGGGGATGGAAAGATGTAAAATGTTCCAAAAATCCAGAAAAATAGGTTCGACGATGGGTAAATAATTTTAAAGTTATTATTTTTCACCGCCCGATTGATACATGTAACTATTTGGACATGGGCCTGTTTATACACATTTAATTGCTTAAGAATTCTGACTACCTATCTTGACTTCGTTTTTGGAACGTTGGTAGGAAGTATTGGTTCTAATCCCGTGTAAGGCAAGGCGACGAGGAACTGATCTATTATATACTGAGATGATGGTTTATCGCGGGAAATCTTGATAGTTTGCTGGATTTCACGTTCAGCTTACAAAAAATTACTGGCTTTTACTTGTACTTAGAGCTGTTGCCCTATTTGACTGAGCCAATAAGAATCTCGATATTGTAACATTTGACGACTGTTATTGGTCTACAGGCAGCCACGTTGTGTCAGAAGTACATCTCTCAATCACATGCGTTTCAAGAAACTGCAGCGTTTTCAAGGGTATGTTGGCACAAAATATTTTTACGATATACCATCATCTCTAATTATATACCACATTAGTGGCAGCTGGCAGAGGAGTTAATTTTTTATTCGAAGTATGGAAATTTGAGGGTGGCTTCCCCTTGTGCCGTTGACACCCACGGGGGGTTTGGAAAGGGGTTACAACGAATTTTCCAGATTATCCTCGATAGCTCAAAAACCTGGTGAGGAATCGTTAGAGACATGAACTTTTCGCGAAAAGAATTTTGCCCCACTTTGTTCCAGTGCCTTATGTGCACGTCTGCAGTTCTGCTTCATAGATATTGGCAGCGTGCCTTTGAACTGTGACGTTTCTCATTTGAAGCAAGTCTGCAGACGTGCACACAAGTCACTGACACAAAGTGAGGCAAATTTCTTTTCGCGAAAAGTTCATGTCTCTAGGAATCGTGCTTTGTGAGTGATAAGATGTGTACATTATGTTTTCACCACGTCCTAATTTCTCAATAACATGATAATGATGATAGTTTTTCCTTTCGTCTAAGTTTCTACTCGGCAACGCAGCTAGCGTGTTTATATATATATATATATATATATATATACTCTTCATTGCAAAGGGGAAAATGACTGTAATTAATAGTATTTACTTATATATGTATTATATATATTATATATATATAACGGAAAATGACTGTAATTTAACTTATTTATGTATACCACACATCAATTTCATTACAGAGATTTTTCTCTTTGCAATGAAGAGAATAAGTATGAGCGCCAACAGGCTCGATAGAATATTTGTGCAAAACCAGCAACAAGGTTGACATTTCTATTTACATCAATTTCGTAGTCGCCCCTATGGCTATCGTGTATATTTCGCACGTGGCTGCAAGGCAAATAATATGTAGCAGAGGACTGCGTGGGTTATCTGTAATTTTGACTCTTTGCCATATATGAAATGTACGCATAAATACTGTATACACGTAGGTTGACCTTATTGCATTTTCACGTTTAACATTTTACGAGAGAAATAAACTCTATATTACGTTTATTATTTCGAAAGGTCAGGTTTAATTTTTTTTGGAGCCGATACAGCGAAGTAGAAAAAAAAAACAATCCTCCACAATAGTTTTGCTAACTTGGTGCAGATACATTGCCAATGTACGCTAGATTTAGATTTTTTTAACAGCGTAATATTCATGTCAAAGAACCGCCACATTGTTTTGACACCTATTGTATTTATTTTTCGACGTGTTTTTTTTGTAAAAATAAACCTCACGGTTTAACATTTTCACACAAAGTAGCCTACTATAAAAAAGTCAAAATCATTAAAAATATTTTTGCTAGTGAAATGTGATTTATTTTGTAAAGGTCTTACAAACAACTTGTACCACTATGTACCACTGTAAAGAGTCTAGAATTTTCTTAAAGCATTGTGTCAAAGATCATTCGCGTTCTTTTCAGCGTTGTAAAATAAACTACCGAGCCATTCTTAACGTATTTTCTGAGAGGCCTCATGGTGCACATCACAACAGATATCTGCTTAGAAAAAAGTGAATATAGTGGTTGTCTCAGTATTGGCTGCTGTTGAACACCCTAGATGTATGTCATGAACAAAACAAACTATTTTTCGTTATTTCGTTTCTTATTGTTTATCCTTCTTTGTGACATGCTAAGTTACAACTTACAGGAATTAGTATTTACTGATTCGTGACGTCATCAGTTTGGATGAAGACTCTTTTGCAGGACATTCGCATCGTATAGGAAAACAGTTGGGTGCTGAGACGGTGTGTTTTATTTTTTTCGCGACAGACGTTTGTACTAATGAGTAATATTTGGCATTTCCGATAGTATATCACAGCTTGGATTAGCGCTTCGAACAACTGCTTCAGTAATGAACTTGAATTACCAGTGGTTTATCAGCGGTAATGACATTGCCCTTAACTATTCTTGTTCTTCAACCAGTATATGTTCGCGGAACGTATATCGGTTAATTTTTTTAAAAACCTACAAATAAATGTTACATGGGCTTAGAAAACCTTATGAGCCTAAGAATAAAATGCGTGTAGCTGAAATTAACGAACTGCACATACTCGCGTTTATTTAGACAATTATCCCAAATTAGTTTTAGTCCTTAAAATAGATTAATATAATACACCCTCTTAACAGATCTTGTAGGATTTATGACGATTTTCTTTGAGTATAAAGCAGTATTTTTTGTTAAAGTTTACGGGCTACGTTTCGTTCGTCTGTGCTCAGGTTTATCACAGAATAATTAGGAATACAGAAGTGAAATGGCCGGTAGGACAGCGAACTCAGTCACACACGCCAGCAAAATTGCTTCCCTGGTCAGCAACATGACGGAGACGCCTACCGCCAATCAGCGTAATGTGGCTGCCCTGCTAGCCGGCATCCTGGCCAATTGGAAACCTTTCGTAACATGCAGGAGCCAAACACACACGGTGCTGGTATCAACAACCTCGGGAAGCCAATAAGCGGCCAAGTTCGCCCGTATCAAACGAGCCGCCACGTCATTTCACATCTGCATTACTATCTAGTCTGCGGCTTTGTAACGATCCATTTCTTAGTTCTATACGTTCTGAAGATGCTTGCTACAAGAAATGATTATATTATAAGTTCAGGTCACACTAAGGATTGTGCACAGAAGGAGCTGACGAAGATTCAACATGAATTCATTTACCATATGAGATAGCAGTGTCTGTATAAACATGTGTAATTGTTGTAAATGTATAAGTTTTCTATTTATTATGTAATCTTCATGACTTGTGCAATATCTTTGCACTATTGTGTATTGAAAAGATCTTACGGATGCAATAAAACAAACAAACAAACATAGATATTCCACCACTTGGTTTCAGTGCCTTATATGCAAATCTGCAGCTCTGCTACGTGGTCAATGATTGGATGTTTAAACTCTCTCTTGTCTGGGTGTTCTACTGGCAAATCACAAGCAAACGGTGTCACAATAAGATTACTGTATTCTGATTGGTGTTGTCAAGTTAGAGACATGTCTGAGCAGAAACATGCTGTCAATAACCATGAAGCACACCTGCCGACGTGCACGTAAGACATTGAAAAAAATTGGTGCAAAAAACTTTTCGCTACAAACTTGTGGCTATAGTCGTTAGAAGAAAAAAATAGCGGGAATGGCTACAAGATGGCATTTTTAGGCTCTGTCTCTTAGTGACCAGTAGGTAAAGGAGGACAATACGTCCTGGTGTATGTAGTTCAATATTTTGGCTTCTGACACATTTAACAATGACACACTGTTACATTGCATATTTTCGTGATATTGGACTACAACGACTGCAACGGGCCCGCCTGGTGGCCGCGTGTTAGTGTGAGTGAGGCACGACTCCAAGGGCGATGTTGACCGGCTCATCTGGTGCGGTATCACGTCTACAGCAAGACACTGAAACAACGTGCAGTGGTATTGTAGAACCCTCACCTGACTGACACTTTCAGTGTTGACCCCATCTTTTTATTGGTGGAAAGATTTAAGTAAAGTCCAATACACCTCTCTATTGTAGTTTCACACGAATCCCTTCAGTAGTTGTTTAGATATAATTGATTGAAAAAGCCGTTATTAGTCATTTTGAGCTGCTCTGAAATGGTCTTTATAATTAACGCGATATTTTAAAACTACTATTCCGAGGTAGTTTGAAGTCTTTGTTCTTTTCGTAAATCCACACATTAGAAACACGTTTAGTAGTTTTTTAGATAAAAGCGTTCTGCTAGCACGCTGCAACGCTGGCTACAAGGCAGGCAGGCGTGCGCCTTAAGAACTTCTCTCAAACGCGCAAGATTACGAAACCTATCTGGCGCGAGAAGTTCTGCAGCGTGTAAACAATACTGCAAACTACGTTCCTGAAGTAGTCAGCTGAAGTAGTGTACAGAGGTTATTTATCAAATAATCGGAAACTCATTCCGGAGCAACCTCGAAACGTCATGCTCGGACTGTCGCGACTGGATACTAGCTGAACACTAGGTAGCGGTGAAGAAGCGCTTGAAGCGTTTGCCAGTTCTCCCTTATCACTGCTTTTCCTCTCTGTTAGACGAGGCAATGGACGTTTTGAAAAGAGGCGGAACTTCAGTCAAGTGTGGGAAACAATTCCTATCTCCATGGATACCGCAGCCGAACATAACCTTCATTTAGCAGTTTGGCGTCAAATGTCCCGGATGAGATGTACGTCAAGAAAATTGATTATTTGTTTGGAATTTGCCGCTTTTTCAAGTAAACATTAATCTTATGTATTTGCGTATCTTAACCATGACATTGAAACTAATATTTTTTATCCTAGCGTGCAAATCTATGAATGCGCAACATTTTTGCTTTCTGCAATTACCAACTAACAAAGCAGCATGTTTGTAAACAAGCTTTGTTTCCCACAGTACTTTTCCCCTGCGGTGACGTCAGGGGGCGTGTACTTCAAGTTGCCCATTATGTTTGTGCCACGCGTTTCAAATTCGTTGTCATGTGTGGGGAAATACGTTTCTTGAACGTAACTTTTCAGTGAATGCCCATTGTGCCAATGTATGAAATGTAAACACACTTCGAGCAAATGCAAATACATCACTGCTAAGAAACCTTGCTCATGAAGTACAGCGAACCTCTTTACTACACGACTCAAGGGACCTGCTAAAAGCTGGTATCAAATGCAGGAAGGTGTACAAACAAATGTTGATCAGTGTTACTATAGAAGTCGGGTAACAAAATTTTAAATTTTATTGTTTACTAAAACCGGCGTGTATATGATAAAAAAAATAGCGTAATCTCATATTTTAAGGAGAACTGGGTGTCCCTACACTCTAAATCTGAATTAGTGAATATCTCTTATTCACGTTGATGAATGAAGAAGTTTCAACAGTTTAAATATGAGAATATAGTCATTGTTTAATTAGTGAATATTCACTGATTTCCTATAAGAGTGCCAACGTCTCACAAGTGAATAAGTGAATATTCACTGTTTTTCAGTTGTTTTCAAAGAACCGTTTTCATTTATTGAATCAGAGAAAAATTACTGGAAAATATGTGGACATTCACTAATTAACTTATGTAGTCACTCTTTATCGGAATCAATTAACACTCTCCGATTTTTCAGTGGTTTCTCGCTGATTAAGTTTGTTGTAACTGCTCTATTCATTTGCGTGAACCAATGAATATTTACTAATTCAGATTTAGAGTGCAAGAGTTTGCAAACTAGAAAAGATTATAAACCACACCCGTCCCTTACTGCAGAATACTTCCAGAATACTTCGCTAAAGTGTGATTGCCGACGAAACAGATGTGTCAGGGCTTGTCTGTCGACGCAGCAAGAAAGTCGACGCTTTGCCCTGGAACAATGGAGTGTCTCAGCCAGCAGTCAGTTCAAAGAGTCGCGATGTGACAACTGCGCCACGAACTAAGTTCAATTTTGCCAGGTTTTCTGAAGCGAAAACCCCTGCAGTCTGCTTGGATAACTTCTTCCACCATCAAAACATTCCTACATAAAAAAAAATTGTAAATTGAAGATACATAATAATTCGTAAAATAGAAAATGGAAATTACAGTTCCTAAATGTGCACATTATAACGCCTCCACTGAGAGTAAATGTATATTTTGTTACGTGTAGCGGCTATACAAATTCCATGCGCTAACGTTGTTTACTCTTCCTCATTATTCATAGAAGCACTATAAGAACAATGTAAATTCATGGGGCGACTGAACTGTTGCACCTTGGAAGGACAGCCTTTCAGGATTTATTTAGCAGTGTTGTGCTTGAAGACGTACCTAACCTAAGGGGCAATAAGTCATACAATTCTTCAAATACAGCACTGCTGAAGAAATCCTAAAGGGCTGCCCTTCCAAGAGACAAGTTTTCAGTTAAAATTTATTGGTTTGTCGACATACGCCATTTCTATTTTTTTTTTTTTTTTGCTGATCAAACTTGTGTTGAATGACACTACAAAAAGAACAAAAAAATTAACTGACAGAATTCCTCTGGGATTGCTTTTTTTGTGTTTGTGTGTGTTTTGTGTCTGTTTTTTGTTCTTTTTGTACTTTGTCATCCAACAGAAGTTCGATCCGCAAAACATGAGCAATGGTGAATGTCCACAAATCAATAAATTCTAATTGTAAACTCCGATTGTAAGAAACATTTAAAAATCTCACAAGTTTTCGGGATTATTAAAGCACTAAAAACGCTTCAGATATTGGATGGGCTGCCCTTCCAGTCGCTTTGCAATCGCACCACTGCCATACAAATCCTGAAGGCCTGTCCTTCCAAGGGGCAGCAATTCATCTCCCTCAAATTTACGGTCCAGAACAGTCTGAAATATGTCTTCAGTGCAAAAAAGTCACCAGTAGAAAAAAATTGTACTTTTGAAAAATCCTTAAGATCAGCTTGAAATTTCTTCAATTTCTTTTCATACCAAAAATTTCTACGCGAGTGGATTTATCCCTCAATCTGGGAACACTGACTGTACTTCCTCCTGAACTACACTCTGTGTCGAGCAGCTGTGAGCCGTGACTCTCGACGTCCACTAACTGTGTTGTTACAAACGTCTGATGAGAGTCTTCCTTGCCTCTGGTTCGATAGCTGTTGCTGCACAATGAGGCGATAATTTGTCTACGTAGCACATTCACAGTTTGCTAAGCACTTTTCCGATATGCATTAGAAAAAAAACTATACTGGCGTGTTATTGCGCATACTAAACGTAGCAATATTTTTAACGCTGACAGTGAAATTATTTGTACAATTACCACACAATTGTATCGGAATGACAAGAAAATAGGTACGGTTGTTTTCTGTTCACCAAATGATGGCTTCCTAGTCATTGGCGAAACGTTTCAAGGAAAGTGTTATTATATTTTACTATAGCCTACGTCGTGAAAAAGTGGCAATAACATGCACATAGGAATTAAGGTGGCCGCCTGCCGAGGTCGCCGAGTGGTGTACAGAGTTTCGGCCGTTACAACATTATTCGAAAAATGTTCATCTTACATGAGTGATGTCTGCATAGGAATAGCATTTAAAGATCGTTACACGTCTATACACCCATTTCAAGTTCAACTCTACTCGTTAAAGCATATTTTCTATTGTCCGAAAATGGCGAAAATGGGTGTTCTTACGGTTATTTTTTACGAATAACAACCATTTTCCGAATGTTAAAAAATGTATAGACGTGTACAATATTCCTCCACATTATACTAGGTCATTGAATGATAGGATCAGCACTGAATGTCTCATAGAGGAGAAGACAGCGCTCCAGTTCAGTAACTGGCCACTAGAGGCTAGTATGAGGCGGGATGCGCGTGTTGTGCCGTATTAATATTTTTCAGAGCTCTATAATAACCGAATTTCAAATACACTCACGTTTTGGTCTGAAAATAATTTTAACATGCGTAAACCTGTACGCGAGAGGTTTTCGGATAGAAAATTAACTTTTAAATCAAAACGCGAGTATTTTTTTAAATACGTTTAGTGTAGGGCACTGTTAAAATTTTTAATTTTTTAAGATTTTGTAATTTAGATCGTTTTAAAAAAAACGTAAAATTTTTACTCGAAAACAAATCACACTACTGCCTATCGTTGTATAGACATCGACTAATAAAATATCTACTCGATAAAAAAATCCCATCGAATTATGATGAGTAGTTCAGATTTGATAGACGATTAAGTAGTCCAGTCATTCGCTCGACGTCTTACCTTTCATTGCCACTATTGAATACGAAGCGAAGCAGCGGAGGTTTGACGTTAATCACTGGAACAAATTGGGGCAAAATTCTCCTTGCTAAATCAGGGGTCCTCTACTCGAGTATCTAATTAACCGCCGGATTACGCTCATACGGCGGACACCCACCGCGTCGTTTCGCTTCTGCACACGTAGCTGTTCTGTGTGGCGGGGTGCTGACGCGAGAGGTTTCGCGCCGCCGGATTCTTCTCCGAGGTCAGGGTGTCTGCCAGGCCGTGCAACCTCCATCCACAACATGAGCGATCCATTCCCACCACAGAACACTTCCTCAGCCAGGGCGCACCTTCCTGCTTTCTTGCCCGCTCCAATTACACCTTTCCAAAGGCCTTTGCCCCCACCATCACTTCCTTTGGCACTCACTACCCTCATACTCTTTCCCGAATCCGTCAGGCCATTTGTTTATCCACCACATGTAAATGTCTTTGGCCGCCTGCCCACGCCGTCCTCTGTGTTCAGAACCTCGGCCGACACTAGTCTGCTCGAAAACTACTCCACGTCTGCTCAGGGATATCTTCCAAAGAACACTACACGCACATGTATTCTTTTCAGATTCACAGTTAACACTTTAACGGTTGCTCACATTTTCTACAGATAAAGCTAGGATAAAAGGCAGTCTCGCGTAAACACGTACAGAGATACCAAAAAATTGGTATCTATATGATCTTTGAAATAACTGTGCAATGGGAGTGCATGGCTGGATTTAGTTACTTGGAAATGTTTGGCAATGGAGTATGTCCAAGTGACTAAATCCAGTCAATATCGGTCTCTATGTCACCCAGTGTACACTGTCCTATTGATCCACACCACTTCTCACACGCCCACTGTACACATGCTCCGTTCATTATTGGTCAGCTTATATGTATATACTGCCAGACGGCTGTTTTCCCTTCGCAGCATCGGCGTTGTATGCATTTGATTTTTTGGGGGGGACGTCACTGGTAGAGAAAGTGTACATATAACCTACGTAATAAAGGGGTGTGTAGGAGTCCTCCGCCGGGAAATTTTATATTTTAAGGTGCAAAATGCTGCTATTTAAAGAGTTGCTGCATGAAAATATTTAATATACAACTGAAGGAAATCTTAATCTTAAAAAATCTTAAAAACTATGAAAAATTTTTTTTTGGGGGGGGGGGCGTGTCCCCCCCCCCCCCCCCGTTTACGACGCCCCTGCTTCACAGATTCAAAAGAAATCCTATTAATTTCAGCAGTAAGCATAATGTTATTTGTATTTATTATAAATAACGGATTACGCAGTACATATACTACAATATACCCGGTACCAGGGAACACTAAAAAGACAATGACACTGCTTTCTCACAAGATTCTTCTTCAGGGCCAGAGAAACCTTCATCCAAGTTTTGCTCTAGCAACATTCGGTTATAATATTCAATGTGTTAATCTAGGAAGCTTTTACACTCGCGACAGAAAATGGGTGTTCTTGCGGGTCTTTTTACGAATAATAATCCTGGTTTCGAATATTTAAAAAGTTATAGTCGTGTACAGTACACATTTAACTCACAAATTACGTCATAAAATGATAGGGTCGTCGCTGCATGTCTCGTAGAGGATAGTTGTCTGAGAGAAGAAAGCATGCTAGTTCAGTGACTTGCACCTAGAGGCTAGTATGAGGCGTGATACGCGTGTTGTCTCGCCCTTACAGCTACCGCACTTCTAGTCACGGAACGTGCAAAATATGTCCACATATGCGGTATGTTGTACAGTTTGGAGGCTCAGCAACAAAGTGGTTTGTAAGCTGTGGCGGCAAGTCAGTTGTTGCCAGGGGGTTGCAGTGAGAGAAATGGACAGTGTTACGAGTTTTCTTGTTTTTTAAACTTTTGCGTCTTTCTTTTTTAATATGACTAAACTGGTTTTTTATACTCTTAGTTCGTGACATGTAGGCCCCCTACTTTCAATGAGAATTATTTTGTTTCATTATGTTGATTGGTTTCGGGGGATGTATTAAATAAAAACATGTAAATTTTGACTTGCCTTTATAGGAAATCTGGCTGAGTTACTTTTTTTTGTAAGAGGTTAATGTAGGCCTACAAAACTAACACTATTTCATACAAACATAAAATGATGGTGTTTTCTTTCTGGAACGCCCTTAACAAAGACCATGGACGATTCCTCTCCCAGCTCCTGTCGTTGTACCAAGATGTGTGTTTTCGTCTCTAATGTCCTCGCTGTCGACAAGACCAGGGGTGTGACACTGGATGTGGCCTACGCACCTCTTATTTTCTGTAAACGATTGCGTGTGTACCAATATATAAACATCACTGCAAGATATTGTAATATATTAACAGAAATAATATTTATAGGCAGTTGCCATATATTACAGTGTTAATGTCGGAATCTACACGGATTAAACATTTAGTTTTGTTGTAAAAACTATTTGAAGCATGTTGATGTACATTGACAGTCTTTACAATTTTTTGTAGTGGTACACCCGAGGATTGTGTAAGGGTACGCCGCCATTTTACGTTTCTATTATCACTCGTGTGCATGCTCGTCGCGTGGTTGCGATTCGTCAACATTTACAAATGGTTTGTTTTAGTTTTTAGTTTAAAGATTCAGATGCATTGTTTTGGCTAAGTCTAGTCTAGGTTTTTGTTGTACCAGTTATATGTGGCTTCATGACCTACGTTTCATTTTGCTTTAAAAATGTTTTTACGACTGACGTTAACCTAATAGATAGGTAGTGTGCTGTGTCCCACATGCTGCCAGTCGTTTTAATAATAATAATAATAATAACTGCCTTCGAATGTTCCTAAATATTACGTACTGTTTATGAACAGTACTGAAATAAAAATATTATATTTCACGTATATAACCTAAAAGTTATAGGTTATGAGTGCACACAATTTAAAAATTACACTAACCAAATCAAGAACCTCGCAACTTGAAATAAAATAAAATATATACAAATTACGTTATTACAAAATACTCATCTAACAACATTATAGGCAAATTAGGTTTATCACGACTATATTTATTTCCTACATCACTGTGGAGAATATGTAAGTTTTCATTTGCGTAGTTGGTAACCCACAATCGTTTACGACCACGAGATCGGGACGTAAATAAGGATGGTTGCTTAATCTGGCAGTGCCATCTCTTATAAACCTTTACATACACGTAAAACCCACGTAAGGCCTACACAATTGAATACCTTAATATTTAACCTAAAGTTTCCGTTACTTTATGTGGTTCGTCAATACATAACACAAACGTAAAGTTAAAGAAACAACAGTTGGAAAACGATTGAAAATCTGTTTTTTGAAACGGAAATATCATGGCGTAAATTAAAATAAATTTGCCGTAATAGAATATTACGTACATATTCCAAATATAAGCGCAATTATTATTTTTTTTCCATTTATTGTAATATTTCTCAGAACAAAAGCAACGCCATCTAATAGTTGGCAACTTAAAGTTTATTTACGAATACTTCTCCAACGTTACTTAACAGATTTTTTTGAATACATTTAAGACATATCTGTTACTTTTTCACGAAATCCCAACACTGGAGAACAAAACGATGCTCAGAAATAAAAAAA
The DNA here is from genome assembly GCA_003012365.1 of Medauroidea extradentata. Taxonomy (NCBI): domain Eukaryota; kingdom Metazoa; phylum Arthropoda; class Insecta; order Phasmatodea; family Phasmatidae; genus Medauroidea; species Medauroidea extradentata. Next base: position 6,016 of record PNEQ01018161.1, on the reverse strand, counting down.
AAAAAAAATCGTTCTGACATACATAACCTACTGGTTCTTTGCGATCGGCCATCTTGACTTTGACTTTAGGTTTTCAGTTTATCGGAAACCAGGGGCGTCATTTTGTGGGGCCCGATGGGGGGGGGGGGCAAATGCCCCCTGGATTTAGAATTTTAAGTATATAATTTTTTGTAGCCTATTTTGTTATTTAAATAATGCTAGCTTAAGCACACAAAACTGAAGTTTTATTATTAAAGTTTCTAATTTATACATGCTTAATCAATTAAAAAGACACCCCCCCCCCGGCCAAGAAAAAACTGAAATGACGCCCCTGCCGGAAACATTAAGTCATGGTTGCTTGACTTTAGCTGTCGCGACGCCATTGTGTATGACTTCATAAGAAGCCGTGTACTGAAAGCTATCGTACAGTCAAACGCTAAAGTTTTTAATTGTGTAAAGCCTGTCCTTACCTAAATATTGTGTCGCAACGATAAGGCGCGAACGAGCCATGGACGGAGCGTTTTCGGCGGAATGCCCTCACGTCCGGCGCGAGCGGTCGACGGCCTGGGTTACTGCAGCGTGACGGGGCGCCGGTCTGGCCACTGCTGCCAACCTCCTCCGCGCGCATTTACCTCGGCCGCTCCTTTCTTCCCCCTTTCCAACCAAAGATGAATACGGTTACTGCGACACCACATACACGTCAGATTATCGGTAGAGCCGGTAATTTTTGGTGAGAAGAATTATGCAACATTTTATGTCAATGCATCACGTCCACATCTGCACCTCTGCTCCGTACCTATTGGCAGAGTGTATTTATGCAGATGTGTCGCTCATTTGACTGTATAAATGATAATAAGGTTACTGCGACAGTACACGTCTGTGATTTGGGGTTAGGTACCCAAGACATTGAGGGCCGTATCTATAAACGGCTTTCGAATGACAACCAACTGCTGTCCCCATAGAGAAAGCATTGGTGAGCAGTTGATTGTCATTCTAAAGAGGTCTATAGATACCGCCCTGAGAGTTTAAAACATCCACTCACTGACCATGAAACATAGCTGCAGATGTTCACCTGAGGCTTTTAAACAAGATGTTGCATAATTATTTTCACCAAAAATCACTGGCTCTAATCTTTGGGTATAGAAACCTCTGACGCTAAGACTTACCAGAAGTCCTCGACTTGCGCATGGACAACTTTGCAGAGTGTCACACGCAGTGTTTTTTTTTTGCGAAACCGCTTAACTTATCCATATTACGTTTATCTACGAAAACAACACACACTTGAAACTATGCCTCTACGTTTTTAAAAATTCAGCACGCTTGCTAGAAGCATGATTTTCGGTCCTCTCAAAATTGATTTTTTTTTTTTTTTTGCTGCTGCAACTCTGTAAACACTAGCCAAAAATTGATAAAGTGAAAAACGATACGTACTATCGAAAAATAAAATTTTGGGGTAACGGTTTGAAGTCCCGTAGGCAGCAGCGGCTCGTAGGTTGTTGTCAGGAAGTGTACAAGTTGCAGAGAACTGTATGTACCCTAGTTGACGCTTCAACCACTGACAAGCTGGTATGTAGGTGCCGCTTATTACTGACTGCTCACAACACAATAGGTAGCCAGTAGATATTACATGGTCATTGGTATACGGTGGCGTGTTCACACGAGTGTACAGTTCTCTGCAACTTGTGCCCCTCCCTGCCAACAACCCTCGAGCCGCCACTGCCCTTCACTATAAAAAAAAATCCTAAAATGTTTACGAAGTTATTTTCCCAAACGCAGTGTGGGACAGTTACCATACTTCCGTCTTGTAAATATGCAAATTTTTACAAATGTTACAATACAAGTCTGGTAACTTTAGTAGGCCTATGCATTTGACTGTTTCATAATTAGGTTTAGGAGTGCTACCACAGATGTCTGGGAAACTATTATACCATACCTACTTTCTCGGCGCTCCTATACGCACGTCTGGTAAATTTACAAACTATTTTTTAGAGTGTAGGGAAAAGACTACAACGAAATTACTTGCAGTTTGGCGCGCTGCGAATAGAGGCGATATTCCTCTTGTCAAGAGAAGTACTCTGGCTCTTATCGCTCCGCTTTCCCCATCACACTTGAAACAGGAAAATTTAAAACCTGTAAACCCTCCTCTTAATGACATTTAATCATTAGGCACGTGCAAAATCGGCGTTTTCTTGTCGGCGCTAGCTAGAATTCAAGCAGCTGTAGGCTCGTGTGACTTCCTCAATTGGCACTGGACATGTTTATCACGCTGACAAGGCATAGTTTAGAGTTTCATTCACTTTTTGGAATCCATATGACATTGTTTCTGTTAATTTTGTGGCCTCTGTAGTCGCTCCAGTAAATAAAGCAATGTTTCCTTTTCAGCTGTTTCTCGTTGCAAAATAATGAATATGTTATGGTTCCAGCAATTACAGAAAATCGATTAAGTTTGTATCTATGCCCTGTCGTGACAAAAATTTTCATACATCGACTGGAACAGAAGTTATCGAGAAGAAACAGATAAATCCAAGGTGGTAGGGATCAATACCCCTTAAGTTCACAGATATTCGTGGAAGGATATCTTGCAGGTCATTGGACCCGCAAATTTTTCTGTTCTCTGTCTATCACCCGGGAATATTTAGAAATACAGAAGAGAAACAGCAAGTCACACACGCCAGCAAAATGGCTTCCCTGGCCAACAACATGGCGGGAAAGCCTAGCGCCAATCAGCGTAAAGCGCCTTCCGTGTTAGTAGACAGACAAGCCAATAGGAAACCTGCCGTAACCTGCAGGAATCAAACAGACACGGGGCTGGTGTCAACAGCCTCGGGCAGCCAATGAGCGGCAGAGCTCGCACGTATCAAACGTGCCGCCACGGCATTTCACGTCTGTATTACTATCTAGTCTGTGCTATCACTGACCTCGAAGCAGAGCTGCAGCACAGACTAATTAATAATACAGAATTGAATGACGTGTCGGTTCATTTAATACGGGCGATCTAAGCCGCTTATTGGCTGCCCGAGGCTGTTGATATCCGTCGTTCGGGATAAAGTGAGCACTAAAAAGCTTAACATTTGAAAAATGTCACTAGCCGTTACTGCATATAATTCTTCATTAACTTTACTGCTTGTATGGTTGGCAGCGAAATTACGCAATATAGTTCACGTAATTTGAAAGTACAGTAGAATCATTTTATAACGTTATTCAAGGGACCTGTGAAAAAGTGTTATATGCAGGAAAATGTTATAAGCAGGAATCTATACCTTCACACCAATAAATGGATATTACACAAAAGTAACCTAAAATGTCATAGTTTATGTATAGTAAATAAGCCTATATTGAGATTAAATGAGGTTATAGTTACTGTGCCATGAGAAACATGATTAATACATACATTGTGTGTATAATAGAGGCTTTCCCACTTGTCTTCTGTAGGTTCATGATCGTCATCTTCAGGATCACAGTCTTTAATATCACTGTAATGTACACTTGTGGCACTTTTCCAGACATAATTTTGTTTTTTGTTTTTTTCAATGGTTTTAGTCCCCAGTTTAGTTAGGCTATGTAAAATAATACAGTTAAGAAAAAAATTACCAGAGTTGTGGTTATTGTCTGAGAAAAATAGTGATGTTATGTCCAGTTTTGCTATAAACAGTAAATGACAGCATTATGCTTTATGGAAAAATGGTGGGACAGAAGAAAAGTGATGTTATATGCAGGGAAATATTATATGCGGGAATGTTATAACAGGGTTCTAATGTATTATATTAAAGTCCCCCAAACTTGGCTAAAATTGGCTTTTTTCACGCAGTTGTTTCTCAAGATATATGTAACGGTTTCGTTCGGAATTGAGGTCTACAAGTACACTGGACTTTGCTACAGTGACGAGGTCAATAAAATTATAGGGTCGCCACTTGAAGTACCACAGTAAAACAGTTACGACGGGGACAATGCGCGCATATTTACGACTTTGGACGTAGAGACGATATCACAATGCATGTGCCGGCCAACGTCACTCGTAGTCTGTCGTCAATTTTCGCCTCACACACAAATACACTCTTCACCAGGCGGCCGCCTTAAGGTTCCTATCTACCAGCGCTTAAAACGCATTGCAGCGAGTTACAAGTAATAATATTTGGAAGAAATACCTTAACGCGTATTACGTTTGTACATCTACGAAAAGAAAACGCATTTCAAACAATGTTTCTATGAGTTAAAAAAAATTAGGATAGCTTATTGGAAATACAATTTTTAAGACTCTCATATTGGCTAATAACAGCTTTTTTAAACTGTCGTATCTACGAAAATTCCAACCGGATTCGAAAAACACAATAACTGAAATAGGCGCTGGAATTTGAACGATAAGTATCGCAAATAAAATAATATGGTCACTGCTTAAAGTCCCATAGGAAAATGAATAATAGCAAAGCTCTGCGTGCCAGTTGCTGGGTTTGTGTGTAGAGGCGATATTGCATTACATACGCCAACATACGTCACTCTTAACACTTCGTCGGCTTTGTGCCTCACATACACCAACGCAGTCTACCTAGATAAGAACCTTAAGGTCATGACCTTTAATTTATTTCAGACAATTTCAAATAACTTAAATAGTTTTAAAACAAATGATTTGAAAAAATTTGAGACTGTGTACAGTCATACGATACACAATTTTTCTGGAGCTTTTTTAAAATAATGTACCGTTTACTATCAAAATATTATTTTGCTTCATTTTGGCTTATTTTGACAGCAAAATATGTGCTATTTCAGGGGCAAGAATCTAAAAATCGGTTTTGTGTATTGCAACAGAATAATTCAGTTACGAATTATGATATAACAGTGTTAAAACTGCCAGAACGAATTTTTGATATACATGTATTAATTTGTGTTAAAAGATATCTTCGAAACCACTGCTAAACTAAGAGCTAGGATTTAACAGTTCCCATAAAACGTAAGATGTGTACAGCTTCCCTTGGAAGACATGGACCGGTGCGTGCGAGCGCGGGCGTGGCGCGGGCAGACACGAGGATAGTCGACCTACTGTACCGGTCCAGCAGGAGTGTCATGACCTGGCAAGGTCCCCGACAACGAGGAGGGGAAATAGGAGGGGAACAGATCATGTAGGGGAGGGGACCCTCCTACCCTCCCTCCTCGCACGTAACCTCGCCAGCCATGTGGGTTCGCAGAGCGGAGTGCGAGATAAATAAACCCGACTGACCGGATGTATTAGCATTGCGGCGGCGGGGCGGTGTCGGGGGAATATAACGGTTCCCGTCGCTGGCCGGCGGCCTTGAAGGTGGCGAGATCAGGAACGCAGCAGCCCTGTGGTCCACGCGCTCCGGTGACGACGTAGGTCTAATGTGCACGTAGGCGCTGTCTTACGAGGCCGTCGCAGTGTTTCAGGCGCATGTATGCAACCCTCATTAATTAACCCCATATAAATCAAGGAAATTTTACGTACCCTATAGCTATAACAGTATTACACATACCAACATTATCTTCATGTTTTATAAGATACAAAGTCGTTCTTATTTTTGTTGCGTTTGTCGAAGTCAAGTACAATTAATGGTTGCTACAAATTTTACGAAACGTTTTTTTAGTATCGCGTTGCTAATGTAACCGCTTGTTATGCTTCATTTTGCAGAACGCAGCTCTATTGATAACGGTTGTGTATTTGATTAAGCCCAAAGATAATGTTGATATTTGTAATACTGTTATTGCTATAGAGTATGTAAAATTAGCCTTGATTTATTAGGTTTTAATGCGGGTTGCATACATGCACTGCCACGGCCTCTAAGGGCCGGTTGCACCATTGAGGTTTGTCACTGGATCCGAGATTGAATCCAGATTCGATCTTAGATCGAGACATACAACTGTTGCACCATGTAAGATCGAAGTTGAAACTGAGATCGACTCGAACCTTACGTCAAACCGCCAATTGTGGTGGTTTGAAGATTTCGATCCGAGATTCAAATGCCAAAAGACAAAAATATTTACATGTTCGTTTGTCCACTTTTCATAAGTCATCGTTTTACGAGGTTTA
>PNEQ01018160.1:47366-85737 GCA_003012365.1 Medauroidea extradentata | reverse complement strand
ATATAGCTTCAAGATATTTTGCACAATGCTATTAAATGTTGTTTATTAAACAATTTTAAATAGGTAGGTATGTGTACAAGGTTTCTACTTAGCAAAATGAGACTTAACTTTAACATGGATGTAGGGGACGGATTTAAGGATCCCTGAGTCGTTGGGTTCTTAAATCCGTCCCCGGGACGGATTTACGATTTACACGGGGCACGAATTTAGGAATATCGCAAACATAAACACAGCCGCCATTCCTGTCACACCTTTATAAATAACGGTAACCGGAAAGCTGCTACACAAAGTTCAGACTGTATTTTACATGCAATAAACAAATAAATAAGATAAAACATACCTGGAAGCATCACAATATGGTTGTGAAGTTAAATACAAATATGTTCAAGTGTCGCCTCAAAGTTATAACGCAAAAATATGGCGGCGACGAACAGAACGTCCGGATTTTCTCGTTGTCGACTCTCTACTGGATCGTTCCAGAAGTGTTTCGTAGCCTCTGGGACAGGTGGCAGCACCTTCCTTGTAAGATAGCGTAGGGGACGGATTTAGGAGCGGGGACGGGATTTGGGCACTTTACCTTATTCACAGCCTTTGCTGATGAGGGTGGGAATGAGAGGTATGTCATTAAGGCTGTAGACCCTACCACCAGTATTCAAGAGGCTTCAGGAATAGTAAAGAAAACCAAAACCACGCTATGGCACCAAAGGTTTGGTCAATGAAGACGTTGCCGGGCAATGTTGCCGCAACTGAATCCAAGGAATGCTGTGATGTGTGCATTCGAGGGAAGATGAGACTACCCTTTCCCGCAAGTAAAAATCGATATGAAAAGTGTTGGACTTAATACATAGTGTATCAGATTCAACCTAAATATATTGGAGGTGCGAAAAATTTTGTAACTTTCACAGACGATCACTCCAGATACAACAAAGTTTTGCCAATTGAACGGCTCAAGGACATCATTTTTTATTTAGAGTTGCTTCAGGAAAGGAAAATCCATGTTCTGCAAACTGACGTGGGTGGAGAGTACTGTGGAAATGAATTTAAGCAAATCTTTTAGAGAAACAGGTGTTCAACATAGAATAATATATACACCCTATGCCCCTCAACAAAATGGGAGATCTGAAAAAGTCAATCAGATACTAATATGGTTAGGTGTCTACTGATGGAGTCATGGTTGCCAGCAAAATTGTGGCCAGAAGCCCTCAACACTGCATGCTACCTCAAGAACCTATGTCCCTCCAGTGTTTTGAAAGCACTGTCACAGGAGGATGCCTACACTGATACAATCCTCTTCCTTCTACTGATAATTCCTATGAACTACCAGAAATTGACTATATTCTCCCTAACGGCAGAGAAGTTTGTCTGCTCCGCCATTGTGGACCTAAAGAAAGACGTCACACCTGGTATTTTCTGAAACAAAAATAAGACTGATGAACACCATGCCGATCAGCTTTGCCACTACAAGCAAAATGCAGTGGAGTACACCAAGGACCCTTCAGCCGGGACTGACGATCAGAGGAAAACCTTCTCTCTCAGCCTCTTAAGATTCCGAGTTGAAGCAACCAAGTGAAGCGTCCAACACCCAGCTGCACGAGTGCCGTGGATAATTAACTATATCTTATGCGTATGTGGTTTTCCACAAGATTTTTCATTCTTACATAGATGCATTTTTATGTATTTATTACTCTAAGAGGAGTAACAGGAATTTATGAAAAGGAAATTCCCCACCCCTGCTATGAGAGTATTATCTTAACTTATAAGCAATGAAAGTCTAGCTAGTCTGTGTCACAACATCCCCAAAATATTTCTTCATGTACACAAGAATTCAAAAACCTGCCAGGAAAATTAAATATGTCGAAAAAAAATATATATGCGGAAATCGTGCACTAATCCCATTATTTTTTATTTTATTTTTACAAAATTGATTACTCTTCAATTATAAACTATCAGTACTGTACTGCAGCCGGCAGATGTCTCTGCAAGTCGAACCACGAGGAAGCGAGGTAAATGCCACCAGGAGGGAGAGAAGCGCGCGTAGTCTCGCTGTGCTATCGACTGTTTCACAAACATACCCAAGGCAGATTTAGTTGTACGCAAGGCACTGGAGTGTAAAGAACAGTCAACTACAGTACAGGATGGTTATCCACAGTAGTGAACGTATAACTATACAGTCTGCAAGTCAGGGTTGAAATGAGGAGGCTAAAAACTGTAGTCTTTTAGATTCACTTCGGAAGACAACTGCAGTATTAGTATCCCAAAAATAAAGCACGTATTCTGTAAATGTGTTTCCATTATGAGTCCATTTACTAAAAAAAATTCTAACATAGCCTAGATCTACTACAGGAAGTTCAAAGGACTTCACATTGCAATTTAGTGTAGCTGCAACGCCCCCACGATATTGGACATCCATGTTCAACCGGGCACTTATTAAAGCAGTTCCTATTATATCCTAAGGGTAAAATGTTGTCCGTGTCCAATATAAACATATATACATTTTGGCATGAAACTTTTTTTGCTGTAATAATTTTATCTCAGACAGAACATTCACGTTAAAGGTCTGTGTTACTTAATTTGGCATAATTTGCCACCAAGGTTAATACTGTACCAGTATAACAAGAATACTAGAAGCTCTTACTAAATACACTTTGTTGGCTGTTTAGCTGTATAGATATATTTTTGTTACTGTCCTTAAATTAAAAACCATTTTTTTACCACAATAATTTTTATCGTAGTTTTTTACTTTTAAGGGGACACTGTGGTCCCATGGTCAGAACTTTCCCCTCCCACCTACGCCATCCAGGGTCTATCCCGAATTTTTCGCATGTGGAAATCGTGGCGGACATTGCAATTGTTTGGCGGGTTTTCTCAGGGAACTCCCGTTTCCACCGCCTCCCTCATTCTGTCGCTGCTTCTCACCCTTCACTCCGATCTTCTCTCATACACAATGTGACCCTGTCAGAAAGCCCCAGCGTGATGGATTTTCAATATTTGACTTTGTATGCAGCTTTTTTTTTTTTTACTTCTACATTCTAGGACAGTAAAGCGGAATCTGACCTACTTGCCACTTGCATAATCGTCTCTGTGTGCAATGCTCAAATGGTAAGAAGTCTCCTGTAGGCGACTCGCTTCACCGTGATTTCAATCTGTCGTCCTGTGTTTTTATGATGCGCCAATATAGATACAGTTATGTGGCAAAGTGAGCACTTTTGAAGATTGTCTTGTCCTGAACGATAATTTAATAATTGTACTTGTTTTGCCTTGAGACATTGAGATTTGACTATATTATAGTGTACACAGTTTAATTATTACTTATGGTGCTTTCTTATATTAAAAAGTGACAAGAAACTATAGATTATCTGAAAAGAAAAAAGTAGCTAGGGCTATAAAAGTTCTCGCTTTATCATACCACCTATGCAAGTATAATGCAGATTTACAGACTACTCCAAAGTTTCTGTTAAGAAAATGAAGCAAGCTAACACTTATTATAAACTAAACTTGATTTGTGCATGTTATCCATAAACATAAAAATTATAGAGCTGAATTGTTTAGAGGTTTAATACAAAAGTGTCTGTTTCAAAATAAGTTAAAAGTTTTTGTGGATTCGGTTAGGTGCATACAATATCAAAAGAGGCCCGCACAAATTTGTGGATAGTTATGTATTAACTTTATAATTCAGAATTTTGGTATCGAAAAAATAGCTGGAAATATTGTGACATGTTTTGATGCTGCCAGCAATAAGGAAGTTTTAGTTACATGACTTAGGTAGGCTATCTTGCTTGGTAAGTATGCACTATTTATTGCTCTTTATTTATTAAAAAAATTAACTATTTGTATATTTTAATGCAATAACTCCATTGGTTTCTGCATAAACATAATATATTTAATTCTGATTTTGGCCTCAAATTCGGCGAAGACGAATACATCCCCGTCTCTACTACACCAACGTATGTGTATAAAATTCATACATTCTTCATTTTAAACAACTATGTTTAAATTGAGTGTTTCAAGTTGAATATACAACATGTTGCTCTAACACATCCAAAAACATTACCAGTAATTTCAACCCATATTTATAGCCCCAATATTTTTCTGTAACTCACAAAAACAGCACAGCATATTTATGAATAACATTTTCTAAATTCTGTACTAAAACATATATATATTTTTTACATTTATTATAATTAGATTTTGCAGCCCTTCTGTGATGGACCGCGGCATTGAAGCCATCGCCTTAGCTGGCCTACCGAATGATATTCTAACGAGGCTCAAGCATCTTCATTTGGTGTCAGACTTAAAAACACCGCTGTATCTATGCCTGGCTTTGTTTCATTTTTTTTAAATGTGTGATGTAGCCTTCAGCTTGAAACGCCCGCGGCCAATAGCTCAACTGTAGATATTTAGGGCTACCTTTACATCTATTCTATTTTAATTAATAATGTAATATTAATAGATTTTATTTTTATTTCTTTGTTGAGACTCATCAACTTATGGGATCACTTAACCCTAGAATTTAGGAAATGTAAGTTCGGAAACCAAGAATTCGGCTATTGGCTACCGACCCGCTTGTCAGTCAATGATGCATCCCTCATTCTATTAGAAACTTTGCTTATATTTGAACCACTTGGTAAGTGTGTTAATATAATATTGCAGTGTATGAAGTAGGAAATGTTACGCCTAATGCTTTTAGTTCATTATATAAGGACATTCTGTCACCTCCTATTGAGCATTCAAATATATGCATGATATCTGCTCCAACCACACCACATTCACATGTTGGTTCTTCTTATATTTTGACTCGGATAAGTGACATGAGGATGCAGTGTGACCTGTTGGAAATCTAAAGGATATTATCGTTTCTTTATTTGAAATAGGCTGTAATTTTCTATTTTATTTGTGTGTATATCAGCAAATAGCTGTGCGCACATAATTTTCCCATATACTTTTCGTCTCCTTTAGTATTTCTTCTCTAATTGACACTTCTAAAAATGTATTTTTTTAATTTATTGGAATTAAATATTACATCTGAAAAAATAACACTTTACAGTAAATTATCTTCTGAGTGTGAAGCCGCTTTAGATGGAGATTGCACAAATACAAACATGTATACGAGGCAGGAAAAAAAACAAGCATGTACATAAAGTGATAAAGTAGAACATGATCCACACGAGATACAATTCGGTGTTTGTATAGTTACACTTAAACATATATGACATGACATGGATACAAACACACAAAAGTCGGCAAAATAGTTAAGAGTTCCCGATGGTAGGTTTTTTACACTTTTTAGTGTGCCTCTTTTTATTTTATTTTTATCATTTGTAAATGTTAAGATACAATGCAATACGATAATATTAACTATAGTAAAAAGATACGTTAAAAGTAATACAAATACAGGATTAGTCGGGAGGAAAGGTACATGCTTTGAGGGGTGATAGTACTAGTGATTCTGAACAAAATGTTTCTAATGAACATATGCCCATTTCTTAAACGTTTCAGAGAAACCGAATAAAAACAAGGAAGTGCAGGTGACGGTAAATCACGATACTGTTATATGTTTTGTTTAATTGTGTACATTTCCTCACAAAACATGTCCAAACACTCCACCACCAACTTCAATACATTTTGCTACTCTGATAGACAGCTGCTGTGTCGCTGATCTGAGCTCATTAGTACATTGCTTTACTTGAGCACAAGCATGGTAAACGCAAGCGAGAAGTTCCTCTCTTGTGTCCACCCTGCGCGTGTAGACTTCCCTTTTAAGCCAACCCCACACACAGTAATCCAATGGGGTAAGATCAGGTGACCTCGGTGGCCAAGCAATGACTCCATGGCGACCGATCCAACGCCCAGGATACATTTCGTTGAGGTACTGTGTCACTGGCCGTACAGAATTTGCAGGAGTTCCGTCTTGCTGAAAGTACATACGAGCTCTTGTTGCCAAAGGGGTATCCTCCAAGTATTCTGGTAACACGTTTTGAAGAAAATAAAGATTCTGTACTCCATTAGACGATTATCTAAAACTACTGGACCGATGAGTTGGTCATTAATAATACCGCACCACACATTAACTAAGAAACGTCGTTGAAAATTCCTTTCTACAGTAGGGTGTAGATTTTCGTCTGCCTATACATGACAGTTGCGTGTGTTGTTGATTCCGTTGCGGATAAATGTTGACTCAACAGCGAACGGAATACGTGGAAATAATTGATCATTGGCAATGATCAACTGACAGAATTCTTGCTGGTGGACATCATCTTCTTCATGGAAATGTTGTACACTCTGCCGGTGATGTGGATACAGACTCTGCTCGTGTACTGTGCATATCACTCTTGTTTGTGAAATATGAAGTTGAGCAGCAATTCGCCTCGAGCTAGTTGTTGGGCTGCGTTCTAGTACCTGAAGAATATTCTCAACTTAGGGGACGTTCGGATACAACATTTACGCTGGGAAGCGTACCATGGTCACGCAGTCCTGCAAACACCCTGCTATCTGGAATCCTGCGATTAGGAAATTTTCGTTCGTACTCACGAACTGCGGCTTTGGAATTCCCATAGGAGAAAACGTAGACAAACATCATGTCAGCATACTCTGCATGTGAAGACCTGTGGCATTTTTGACTACACTGAACTGTCTTCACTGTACGCGTAACAACACTGTAGTTCCCAATACTACGGTAAGCACTGCAGGACTGAGGCTGAGGTAAACAAGTGCACCATGCTTAGAGCGCCACCGTGTGGAAATGTACAAAATTACACACAACATAAAATAACAGCCCTATTTACCGTCACCTGCACTTATCCTGTTCCTTGTAGTTTTCATTAGGCTTCTCTGAAATTGTTAAGAAAAGGGAATATGTTTATTAGCAACATTTTGTTCAGAATCACCAGTACTGTTACCCCTCAAAGCATGTACCTTTCCTCCCGACTCATCCTGTATAACATAGGTTTTAAATTAGGCTATTTGGCACAAGTATGATCAAATTCTGACATCAGATTCAAGAGTGAGGAGCCGTAAACACTTAAAGCAAATTGGAAAATATGAACAATAAAAAGTGAAACAAAGCTTCAATTGTCCATATTCTTTAATATACCTCTTTCACAATTTTTAAAGGCATATTTGTGCTTAATGTTCTTTATATTGGTAAACAGTTGTATAGCTTATACCCAGAATAGTTGAGAGCAGTTAAGTCATACTAAAATTGACTTGTTTGAGAAAGAAATTGTTATAGTTCCTTGTGTGTAATCATGAAGTAGTGTCCAGAACTGATTTTCTTCAGCTTTAACTGTTGAAGTAACCAAAAGTATTCATGATGTAGAGGCCTTTGACAGGCAATATATTATTTCTTGTATAGATATCCTGTGTGTGATAGAGCCTGGAAAGCCGAACACAGTTGCAACTTGTAAAGGCTTAAGGATGTACTGCTTGGCTGAGTCCGAGATATTGCAAGTGACTATGTACCAAAGAAAAATAAGCTAGTAATTTGATCCTTATGCAGTTACAATGCTCCTGCCAGCTTAGATGCTTGTCGAGTATTGGAATTGGGTATTTAATATTATTTAAACAGTCTGAAATAATTCACGAGTTTTTGGCAGTTTGGGCAAAAAACACATAAACACATCCAGGCAATTTGAATATCAACCATGAAAAATTTTTTTTATTGAGTAATAACCTATTGAGGCGAAAAGTTCAGTGATCGTATTTAAGTCCTGCTGCATCAACTGAAAAACAGTGTTCACATGACCCATGTGTTTTAGAAAATAATTGAGTCATAAGTGTATAGCTGAAGCTCACCATGAAGTTTTAAGTTGAACATATAGTTTATAAAGACAAGGAAAAAGAGAGAACCGAGAATGCTTCCTTGTAGGACATCTTTCATAATATTTGGACGGCTACTGCCAACACCTGCAATATTCATATACTGTTTTCTATAGGTGAGGCAGCTATAGATAAGTTGGAAAGAGACACCTCTAACACCGCTGTATTCAAGTTTAGTTGGTAGGTAGCTGTGGGCAACCATATCGAAAGCTTTGCAAAGATCCAATGACACTACATGTGAGTTCTTCTGCGTATGGCCGAATTTGTTGGAGAAATCACGGTATCCATAATTATTTTGGGCTGTATGTTCGAGTAGGATCCCTATTTACGCCGTCCAAATATTATAAAAGGTGTCTTATTAGGAAGCATTCTCGGTCCTTTCTTGTAATGATTTAAAAGATTATTGGCAACAGTCCTCAAGGAATCTAAATAATGACAAACAATGAACTTTACAAATGCCTATATCCAACTGAAAATGTTTCTTCTCGATAATCAGAAAAATTAATATCAATTTACTGCATTCCATATTTGTCAAGTCTACAGGGACAGAACCAGAACACCGTACAATACACAAAGTAACAATTTTTAACTGTAACGTGAGAGTAAATATCAAATAATAAATTATAATGAATAAATAAGTTCGCGAAACAATTTTATTTTACAAAGCATTATTTTAATTAGCATACCAGAAGTTTGGTATTAAAAAAAAATCTAACATTTAATTCTTACTAAACCCTACTTAAATAAAGCATGAAAGTATACACAATGCAGTTAAACATTTCTCAGAAAAAAATATAGTATAACATAATTTTGTACGATTCCCCAAAAAACAGCACTAAGTAACAATAAAAATCCGAAAAAAAAAAAAAAAACCTCACTTTGCAACTGCATGGATTGTAAATGCAATATGACTGAAGATTTATTCTTAGTATTATTATTGTGCAGTCAAAATTTTGCTGTATGTGTTATAATCAACCTAAAATCCACTAAGAATCACTGTGGCACGCTATTTTAGAGATTCAATATTTTTATCATTTAAACTAAACAAATTATTTAATGTTACGAAATTTGTAGTAATCAGAACTGCCAATTTAACAGCGCAACTTACTAAATTGTTATTTCGATACTTAAATGGTATTAATTTATAATGTTGGCCTTGCCAGCTATAGCTCTTCAGTTAGAACAAATCTTCATGTGTCTCCACATATGACAGTGTAAGGGTCCTGCTTAGTCATGCTGAATTTGTGCAACGCGACATGCAAACAGGGAAACTGTAATGAAGGTCATACTGGGTGTGTTTCAAGTGGCTAGATGCCCTTTGCAAATGCCATTATGAGACATTTACAGCTTTGAAAAACGGGGTTTCTGGTTGGCCAATTTTATGTGTTGACTATTATATTTGGGCATCGTCTGAAGTGTGTATATAATATATGTAATATATTTTATACATAACTTTTATCTACAAAACTACAAAACGCAAAAACGAAAATATATATGAAACATGTTATTTCCAATCCGCACCAACACAGTTTGAAAGGGGGCAGATGGGCCCCTTAGTAACATTTTTTTAATTCATCGTTATAACAGTGAATTTAACATCCATTGTTCGAGTAAGACAGAAAAATTTGTGAAAATTTTACATTTTATTCTTTTCTTCAGTCTCAAAAATAACTTTCTGTAACAATACAAATCTTTACTGTAAAGCAATAATCGAGTAACCCTGATGATTTACAGACGTAAAACATGCAAAATCAATAAATTATTAACATGATTGCTTAGTGTTTTTGCAAAATGCGCAATATAAAAGCAAAAGGAATATTAAAGCTAAACATTTTCTGAAACCTTTTTGTAAAACATGAATAATTCGTCTTGGCTTTTGGTTTAGGAAATTGGCCTTACATACTGTATAGTGGAATATTGTGGACATACGTCATTGTCGTGCTACGTCATCTCAGAAATCTAAATATATATATATATATATATATATATATATATATATATATATATATATATATATATATAAATTCTAGTAATAGAAATAATAATAACAACAATAATATATGCCTGTAATGATGTAGCACAATAGTGGCTTATGTCCACATACATTTAACTATATCATTCACGCCCTTTGTAAAAAATATGTTAGACAAACATAATTAACACACTATTTTTTAAAAATTACAAAATAAAGCGAAACATGCCCATTAAATATACAAATAACAACAATGTTTGCCAAAACTCTGCACATATATAATGAATTTAATTTTTAATTCAGTTTAAACATCAGTATAATTTTATATATTCACAGTTATGTTGCACATACAGGTTTTACTTTTGCAAACTTGTGTGTAAATAATAGCACCTGTAGCACGTGAGAGTCATATAAAGCAATTTCAGTTTTACATATTTGTATTATAACTGCACGTATAATGCTTGCGGCAAACAAATAAATCACAGTAGTACAGTATGGATAAAGACCGCCAATATATGCTTAATGTCCAGAGCCATGACCTTTTGCATTAGAAACGTTTTGAGAAATTTTAAGCTAGATTTCTTAGTCGTTTTTTGGCAGATTTTTGATTGCTTAGAGATTTTCCTGGTCGTCCTGACTGTATCCGTTTAGCACATTTCTTCAGTAACCTTCTCCTGCTTCTGGACGTGAGTTGCAGTGGGATAACCTTTTTTTTTTTTTTCGTTTTCTTTGTGACCGAAGAGTTACGTCACATAGATCTTGAAGTGAAGGAACAGAGTTAATTATTCTTAGAACCTAGCAAAATTACTGCATTTTTGAAACAATGTGGCTACTTGGTGATCGTCTAGCAATTTACTTTATTTTATATACTTTCCTCTTGCAACAACACTAGACTGCTCTACATCTACAAATGATGGGTCAGCATTTATTTCGACTGTAGTTTGAGATGATGCCGTTGAAGTAGTAGGCTCACATTCAGTTACATTACATTGACACATGCTGTCGTCTGTGTACGTCATCCTACCGAAAATATTGTTATTTATGGCAGAACATCCCAAAACTCTTTTACCAAAACGATTTTGTCTGTGTGCAATAATTTAGGCACACATCGCATAGCAACACCTTCTTTAGCATACACTGCACATAAATGTTTACAGAATGTACCAAGCTTTCCCATAGGACAGTTGCATGTGTCGACCACATAAGTTGCAGTTTCATCTCTTGCCAAAGAAACTTTGTATAAATTCCTTCAGAGGATTTTACCACACATACATCGGTGGTTTTCTTCATAAAACTGTTGAAGATATTTTCAGGTTGTGACGTATGACTGTTCACATACATCAAGAGTCTTCATTGGTGGTAACACTCCAGTATGTTGCAAATGAAGTCGACTATATAGGCGAGTTAATTGCTTTGCAGCACTCTAATACAACATCCTTGAAAATTCTGATCGCTGCCTGTGCAATATCGTTAGTGTTGTGCCCTCTTGCACCTAAATTTGTTCTGTAATATACACACCATTCTTCTTTATGTGTCCAAAGTTTCTCAACATGTGAAATGAAAGTAGGGTACTGTAAGGCTGCAGTGTCTGAGTTCAACTTTCAAATTCTTCGCAACAAATTTGAATTTCCGGTGTATGCAACACATTTCTAAAAAGCTGCATAAGCTGCCTGCTTATTCCGTGCTTTGATTCCCTTAGCCATCGCCAGCCTGGCAAACACGAAAATGGCAAAGTAACAACGTAGCTCCAGGAAACACAGCTCGCAAAGCACTTTGTTCTGCAGAACTGTCATCGGTCATGAACACACATGGCATATTTTCACCATAAAATCCTCCTCTACTTACTATGACTTCTCCAAATATGTCTCAAAAGCAACCTGGTAGTTAACAGCTGTCTGGTCGCAATGCAAAACGCAAACAATGGGTAGTCCTCCTACCTTACTTGCAGCGAGGAAAAATGTAATTGTCGTACCGCCCTGATCGAATGAGGAACTGGAATCTACGAACACAATTATTTATCTTGCGAACGTCTGTCGTAGCGCACGTTTCATTACGGGAATGATAACCACTCCAATCAAACGATAAAGTTATAATTAATTGAGAACCATTAAATGTAGAGAGTTCATACCCAACAAAAATATTAAAAACAAATATGTGTGTATATATATATATATATATATATATATATATATATATATATATATAAGAGTCTTCCTTAAGTACTAAGGTGACTCCTGCTTCTTCTAGCTCCGGCATTTTCCTCTTCAGCACCTCGTACACACTTTTGCTATTTTTCTCCCCATAGTGCGTTTGTCTCCACCGTCTGTGTAACCAGTATATTTGCGGGAGCCGTGGATTGCCATGGGAATTTGCAAGAGTTGCGGCTATTTCTGAGTCATCAACCATTGACATTAAGTTAACTTCTTGGTATGTTTTAGAAGTGGCAGGTGTCATGCCACTTTCGAAGTAGCTTACAAATTTGCGTTCAGTTTAGCTGGACATGCGGAGTAAGATATAAGCTTCTGCCATATTTACTCTATGTGATCGCACGAATGTAATCAGCAGAAAAAATTATACATGTTTATGATTATGCTATTTAGACATTGCGATGTAGGCTAATATTAAATGTAAAATATTGCGCAGATAATTTTTGAATGTGTTATACACAGTATCAAGACCAAAAATTTAAGGTGGCGGCCAGAATGTATAGATGAGCTACGACAAAAAAATTATATTTCAGATCTAAAACTGTTTCACGTGTATGCTTGACGCCTGCAGACGAGAAAAACTTTAGATACACATCCACCAACTGGATAACTGCACATCACTGATCCCCTTGCTTTTAGATACAATTAAATGCACACTTCTGTGCAGCTCGGGAGAGCATAGAGTCTTCTAGACTTCAGAAACACATAATACGGCTAGCCGTGCGGCCACCTTAAATCTTTACAGCACGTTATTTCGGAATGTTAAGGGCAGATTAATACTCGTATAAAACTCACCAATTAACTGTGTCATTTTCGGAAAAAAATTGACTGCAATTTATTGTCGTTGTGTCACACAAATTGGAAATATTTTCACATCTGATATGGAACATTTTACTTTGGGCATGAACATAGTAGTCGACATGACTATTACATTCGTGATTACAACATACTGTTTGCGTTTTTTTTATTTCAGCATTATAGTCGTTTTCTAAATTAGTTTTGCAAAGTTTTACCTTTCAATTCCAATGCATTTTATTTTTATTTTTTTTATTTGATTTGGTCGGGTGGCACAAACATACACAAGTGTTACTTTGTTATACGAATATGTAAATAACATAAAGTCTAAAAAGTTCATGTTGGCGAAATGGCACTGTTTTTTATCCAAAACATTGTCAGTGTTTAATAAAAATACAACATGATGAGAAGTAAACCATAAGTAAAATAATCTGAGCCATTGTAATCTCCAAGGCACTTTAACTTCCTAGAATTGGCTAATGTGTTATAAAGGCACTATAACTTGTTTTTATACGAATCACATACGTTTTTCATTAAATCGTGAGTAGTATTATCGTTCGCCGAGTTAAATGATGCAAACATATTCGAGTACAAACGAGAACCAACAACAAAATCGAAATGTACAGAGTACATTAGAGACAGGAAACAGTAAAATTTTTCAGCGATATATTATCATCTCTAACCATAGCT
Organism: Medauroidea extradentata; assembly: GCA_003012365.1. Taxonomy (NCBI): domain Eukaryota; kingdom Metazoa; phylum Arthropoda; class Insecta; order Phasmatodea; family Phasmatidae; genus Medauroidea; species Medauroidea extradentata. The sequence goes on along the minus strand of PNEQ01018160.1, from coordinate 72,258 downwards.
AAATACACTGAGTAATGGCGGCGAAAGGTGACTGCTCTGCACGCACGAGTGAAGTTTTCCTACAACTGGGCTATCGTGTGTGTGAGAAGCCATTTACAATAAGACGATAAGAATTCTACTGCTTTAACATGTATAATTCGTCTGTTGTTAATGTCTAGAGGAAGTGGAAAATTGCGAAAATCTTTCGTGCCAAAATAATCTGCAAAGCTTTATAGCACAAGTCTCCTCTGATTGAATGAAAAATATTTTACACTGTTCCTGTCTCTGATGACGAACAACAAACGTTTGGAAGTGGCGTAACAGAAATATTATTGGCCAAGACAAGTGTAAACTCACAAAGGAAAAATAACACGGGAGAAGTGGATATTATGTTCTAGATCATAATCTAATTTATCCCGATAAGTAACAGTCTGGTCAAGTTTGAAAGTCCATCATCATATAAAAAACAGTAACGGTACACTAAGTAATTTTAGACGCTGTCTTAGCTGAAACCATTTCCACAGTTTTCCAAAGTCTCTAACCATGTGTCGTTCACGAACCTATGCCATGCTCGCATGTACAGGAATATACATACAGACACACAAGGCCTATAGACATACATACATGGACACAAACGGTTCGTATTTCACAAAAACCATTTAATGTCATGGAAAAATACACTACTCTCTGCCTATTGATACCTTAAACATTTCACTTTATAAAAGGAAGTTAGAAAAACAATACGTTTATGTACATTTAAATTTGTGTGCTGTAAACACAAATAATAGATATGTGTCACGGCTCAACATTTTGAATTAATACTGTAAATTACAAACAACTTAACTCTATAATATATTTAAATTCTCCATGTTTGTGCTCGTTTACGTACAAATATTCTAAAATTAATACAAAACACTACCTTCAATAAGTTCAAAAGTTGTGTTACATTATACAAAAAAAATTACACACAGTAATTTACAGTATTGTTACAAAACATAAATATTATTCGTAATGTAGTTTTCAATACCTGGATACACAGTTCATTGAATAATATTTTTGTACACGAGATTGGAGTAGGGATCTGAAGAATTCGCGTTTTATTTCGGGCTCAAGCTTGATTTCAAACGACACAAGTTCGTACCACGTTCGCAGCTGCCGTTGACACATATGGCACCTTCTGGAGGGTACTGAATCAATAACAATGAAGCAATTTAATGCTGACCCAATCATGTTTTATCACTGTGTCAGCAAGCAGCCAATCAGCAGCAGTTCTCTGCTTGCATACCAAAACAATTTTAGAGGCTCGCCTTCAGGTCGGTGACCACACGTGAATGTTTTCGGTCTCTAACCAAAATTAGTGTTTTTCCCTCAGCAGATGATTTCAAATATATTTCCATCAATGCGCCTGCTATCATTGACTATAAGTTTGTGTCGAGGGACATTTTTGCCAGTAATAAGAAGTAAAATCTACTTTACAGAGTGACCAAAACTTGGTCACACAGATAAATACATTATTTCATGGCCGTAACCAATGAACATAGGGGTTTGTGCTCAAATATGTATATGGTAGTGAAGTTGAGTCTCTCTCCAAATAATAATGCGCAGTTAGCAAGTTCTTAAGCATAAGCATTGACATTAACCAGCAGCGGCATAGCGTGGAGAGTTCCAAGGCGTGCGGCGCTAAGCAGTGACTATACGCAACTCAGGTTGTCTCTGGAAGCATTATAATGGTAGTGGCAAGCATACATTTCTGTAAGTAATGTACAAGAGGCGAGGAACAATTATCCAATAATACGCCTCACTCGCCTGAACACATCTTAATTGGTTATAACAGGTAGGAAAATATATTCCACATGCATACATGTACAGTCGGATTTAATTCCGCACGTCTTGGAACACTACCACGCTACACAACTGTTAACCAGCACAGCTTGCCTTAGTTAAAGCATTCATGCCTTGTTCTCTCAAAATCGAGTCGCGTCTTCTTGTGTTATAAGTATCCTTCTTAATCCATATTGAGATTTTGGCAGTACAGTCTTTGCCTCTTGTGTGTGTGTGGCAGTGGTAACTTTATTGAAGTTAGAAATATGGCAGGCGTAAATTTTCCTGTATGCGTATTTTTGAAGATTAGGAAACATGTTTCTCGCTATGAAACCACATTTCAGTGAATCTGAGAATAGTTTCACCCAGTCGTCACACACAACACTGCAATTATTATCTTCGGTATTTCCTACTTTGTTATGCTAAGTACACGTAAACGCTTCCGGCGATGTCACGGACTCTTCCGTAATATTAAATATTTCACAACAGGACGCGAAAATATCTCCCGAGTGCAAAATCCATCTTTGTGCAACTCGCAGTAAAGTAAATACGCCTAAAAAGGCGGGAAAAGTGTGTTGTTCTAATCACATGGTCACGCGGCGCGTGAGGGGAAAGAAAGAGGAGAGGTTTTATCCACCGCGATAGAGCAGTGAGACGGAGGCAAAGGAACAAGCCGAAGGCTGCAGCCGAGCACAGCCGAATCTTCGGTTGGCTAAACTCGAGTAGGATCCCTATTTACGCGTCCGGGTTTGGAAGGTTCGCTGTGTGACTGCAAATTTTGCAAGTTTATCTACTTCATCGTTTCCTTTGGTTCAAACATATCCTGGGGTCCACATAAATAATACATTTAGGTTTATGAGGTGCATAGTGTATAAGTTATCGCTTATGATCCAAATAATAGAAACTTTAGGGGTAGTATGTGATTCCAAAGATTTTCGAATCCTACGCGAGTCGGTAAGTATTATTGTGTATTGTAATTTCATGCACTTAATATATTGTAATACTTTAAAAACAGCATGTGCCTCCGCGTAAAGGCTTGTATGCAATTGACTTCGCATACTTAACTTACACAGCATACAGAAATAAATTCATATAGTTATACGAGAACATCTCCAACGCATACATGGCATGGCTTAAAATCTGTAGCGTGACTTGCTTAGCTTTAAAGATGGTCATCTTTCATCTATTAACGCCAAGTTTTTCACGTCACTCAATGAAATTGTAAAACGTCACCGGAACCGCTGATGTCAAATCAATGGCTACATGCCATTAAAAAGTACTGTATTTGACTAGTTTTGTAGACATGAAAAAATTCTAGTTTCCTGTGTAAATAAGTAACACGTGGTCGTGGCATTGTTTGGAACACAATTATTCTGTAATTGCAGCTGTAGAGCCGTTGTCTATATTGTATGACAAAACAAACAGAAACTACAAGAATGAAGTCATGAAGAAAAACGCATGGCAAAGCATCGCGTACTTACTGAGGCTAGAGAATTTTAATGTTGATGGTGAGTACTGATTTTTTTTTGGCTATGTATTTGTTGTTTTTTTAGGGAGGATACAGTGAGAATTAAGTATTTTATAGTAACATTGATAGAATGTGATTGTGGGCGGATGAGATAAAACTGAAAATAGTGAGAACACAAAAGGAAGAAAGTTAGGAGTTTTCGTCGATGCTTAGGAGGTCAGCGAGGGTGTGTAATTTATTTTCGGTGGAGTTGATGACGACTGAGGGGGGTTGGAAGTTTAAAGAAAGGATTGGTGTGGATTTGAGGAGGACGTAACAGCTTGCCACCAGCTAAAACTTACAACAATTTTCAGATAAATTAAGAAAAAAGTGAAGCATTTGAAATCTGACAAAATCATGTCAGCAGAAAAAATATGTCAGCTAGATTAAGGGTAATTATTCTCATCTTGTGAACATAACAAGTTCATTGCCCAACTAAGTTTGCAGTTTGGTATTTAAAAAATACAATGTTCCATTGAAGCGTGAAGTTAAAAATATTAGAATAATAAAAATACAGGCGATCGTGCAACCTTCCAGTGGCAAACTGCAACCTTCTCTTCAGTCCCCTACCATCCCCTTCAACCTTCCAAAAACCCCATTCCTAACCACTACCAACTCCTTCGACGAAAGTAAATTCCACTCCCTCACTGTTCTAAGCATTGACTGCCTACCTCGCTCTGTTCTGCCTTCAATGAATTCACCGCAGTTCTTTCAACATCACTGATGGTCGAAAGTTCCCTTCAGCCTCACACTGTCCTTCACTTCTTCATTTATCCTATCACCCAGCTCGCTGCCCATCTTTAAACCTTCTCCAGCTCCTACACCTCCAGTTAAACGCACGGATCCTACTCTGCTGCCACTCGCTGTAATACTGGTTGTAACATTGTAATGTGTACTTTTTCTTTCACTGTACTTCAAAACTCTCTCTACCTGCCTTCTCTACCCTAAGTCACCCTGCATCATTATGCCTAGTTACTTGAATTCGGAAATTTCCTTTACCTCCTGGCCTTCCCATCTGAATGTGTCTGTACTTTTGACCTCCCTCATAAATATAACAATCTTTGTCTTTTATGACATTCATTTTATTTTGGTCTTTTCCATCTACAATCGTATCCAGTCAATGTCAACCTGCAAAATTTTACTTCCACATTATACATTTGCTAATTTAATAAAATTGTTACAATAAATGACATACCTGCTGTTTTTCATTAAAAAAATAAACATTATACGACCAAGATAAGTTCACTTATTTCCTGTTATTTGTCTTGATTCTGTTGGAATGATTTGTAGTTTATTTACTTAATATGTGTAATACATTTTTTTTACAGGAGAAATGGTGGCCAATCGCTGGCTTACGATTTGAAAATGGTATTCATGGGAAAGAAAAGGGGCTCCGTCAGGCTCAGGTGCTACAGCAGAGTGGCATTTGCTGAAACACCTGAGTTTTTAGAAAAACATGTTAGGCGTCGGGCATGAGTATAAAATGTTTCCCAAAATTAATTTGTGCCCAATATACTTTTGCATGTTACACATATATTTGGCTACATAACAGATCAGGAGTCAACATTTCTTCTTCACAAAATTTTGATAGTTCATTTTCATACACAAAATTTATGAATTGACAATGCTTGTCAAGTTAGTGTGAGTGTGTTGTTTCAAATAACTAAAAAGAAAAATTGTAACGGTTTACTTGCATCATTTAACTAAAGTAGACTCCTGTTGTAATGTTCCCACTTATGTTTTCCTAGTTATATTATTGCTTTCATTTGGTCCCTAAAACTTTTCTGTAAGGAACTTACCCTCTTATAATGTTTTTCCATTCATAAACTTGACATTTGTTGGTAATTTGAGAAACGCTATAACAGGGTTCTATTCAGTTATGCTCCTCATGACCTGGGCCCTAGTTAACAGGCAGCCGGACTTACCCCAGCCACCCTCTCCATTATCCATCCTGCATAGTCTGACCAACCTTTCCTTCAATGAGTTCCACCCCAGTTCCTACACCATTACAGATAGCTGAAAGTTCTGTAGCCTGCCCTTTAGAATTTGTTCACAGGATGTTTACCTTTACCATTACTTCCTGTTTTATCTCACATATATCTGAAATCAAAAGAAGTTGTATTTATGTGCAATGTGGACGAGACTTAAGTTATTTTGAAAGAAACTAACACAGTAATAATTTTTCATTTTATGCAGATGCGTAGTTAAATTTCTTTGTACAATTTATTATGTTGTACTTGTAAGAAAATAATGACAGCAGTCCATTACTCTACAAACATATTCTTGCAGAAGTGTTTTGCTTTATACAGTCAAATTCTGTTCATTATGAGGTATTAGCAAATACTTAATTTTGCAACTCCATGTTGGTAGCCATTTCTGTTCATAGAATTATTGCATTTTATCGACTCTTGTAAATGCAAACAGTTTCCGCAAACAATTGCTAACAGCTTGTGAACAATTCAACCACTAAAATACGCCTTAAGTACTCTTCATGCACCTCACTGCCCATCTTTGTACTTTCTCTAACTCTCGCACCTCCAATTCTACATGTGGATCCCACTCTGCTGCTGCTGCTGCTGCTGCATGCTCTAGCATTAGCTGTACCATTGTTAATACACCTTTCTTTCACTGCACTATTAACACTTTTCAATACCATTCTCAGCATTCCTAGACCCCTTATTCCTTTAGACACCACTCTCTTTAGTTGCCTTCTTCACCCTAAGCCATCCTGGAACAGTGTCCCTAGGTATTTATATTTTGAAGCTTCAAGTATCTCCGGCCCTTCCTATCTATTAATACTAGTGAATTTTTAAAAGGACAAGACATTAATTGTATACCATTTAGAGTACCAAATTTATACCTGTTATTAAAAACAAAAGTTAATAATTTTATTTATACTAATGAGTCATAACATACAAATAAAATAATGTTCACAATAAAGGAATGGTTAACTGCTGTTGATGTTAAATCAAGTTTTTTTTACCCAATTCTATGATCTCAGTTACTGCCTGGAGAATGCCATATTTGAAAGATATAATGCAGGGCTCGCACGAGTGATTTTGGTAGGATAGGTACTAATTTTTTTATATTGCAGTTTAGTGCCCCTTTTTATAACTTTTAATTTTGTGCATATAATGTAGAAATTTTGGTTTTACTCCAATAGCAATAGAATATTTCACAGTTTTATTTAATTTGTGCAATTGCTTTCAGAACTTCGTCAAACTTCAACAGGCCCAAGAAAAATATCAACAGTTCAGCAAATGGGTCAATGTGGGGCCTTATGTTGGCTGAAAATGATCAATCAGCTTCTTCATCGTCACAAAACAACCCATCAGCACAGTCACCTGAGGATAGCCTGCTGACAATGTCTCCAATGGACAGCCAACCAGCAGTGGCACCAACAGACAGCCAACCAGCAGTGGCACCAACAGACAGCCAACCAGCAGTAGCACCAACAGACAGCCAACCAGCAGTAGCACCAACAGACAGCCAACCAGCAGTAGCACCAACAGACAGCCAACCAGCAGTAGCACCAACAGACAGCCAACCAGCAGTAGCACCAACAGACAGACAATGGATGTCACAAGGAAACAGCCAGCGAGCAGGGTCACCACAAACTCGCACACCTGTGGAAATTCGTGTTCCCCCGCGAAATAAACGAAAAGCAGACTATGACTTTTCCTTAGCAATAAAGGATATTTAGACGACTTCCGCTTCAGTAAGGGATGCCATAGGATCAACAATAGAGGCCATAGACGAAAGCGAGTCCACCTTGCGTGGATTTACAACCGCACTGCTGCCAATGTGGCGTAGGATCCCTGTGCCCTGGCAAGGTGCCATGATGGCTGGAATCATGATGATGTTTTCTATAGAAAGTGCGGGGTTTATCACTCATGACAATTAGTTTATTTCTTCTTTTTTTAACATTTTAATGAACATATATATATTTTTTTATTCTTATGTATTTTCTAGCATACATATGATTTTAGCAGTTTTTAAGTCCCATGTGGAATGTTGTTTGAATGATTGAATTTTTATTTCCTAGTTAATTTCTAATTGTTTTCCAACTCTTTTCATACAACTTTTTACTTTTGATTGTGGAAATAAATTTTTATTTGGCGGTATCCACTGTTATGTTTTTTGTGTAACTTTTATAATATGTTTGGTTTCTTGCTTGCACAAAACTGCCAGTGTTTTATTAGTACTGATTATAACAATGGGTCTGCAAAATTTTTCTACTCATTTTTGTGTAATAAATTTAATATTAAATGATTCGAAGTTATTGTGGCTAAAATTTATTGTTGTCTTGTATTCATATTTTTCTGTTAGTAGTTTATTGGAAATTTAACTTTTAACAGTTTGAGTGCAGTGATCCGTTATCCGTGGATTAGTGTTGAGCATGGTTAAGTCCAAATTGTGAATTGCTTATTAATTCTCTACTTCAACATTTAGGCTCTTCCACAAGACACAGCCTGTCGCCAGATTTTTCCACACACACACAAATCTTGGTAAAAATTTTTAACTCAATAATACTGTCTAGTTTTTTTTAAATTCTGAATCTCAGAACACACATATGGTGAAATGTTTATGTTGCAGTAATGTTGTAACTTAGAATTTAATGCAAAATGCTAAAGATAAATAAAATGTTCCACTTGCAGAACTTAGCTAAGTTACTGGCAAACAATGTTACTTAGGATTGTTTTAATGTACCAGTATGTTAAGTGTATTTTTTTTAAATTTTATTTGTTAATTGTTTGTTTTCCTTCACTGACTTTAAAATCCTGCCAAGGTTTTGTTAATTTTCATAATGTTTGTTTAGCAACCTCACATTCTTTAAAACTATGAGCTTTCGCAACTTTTGAAAATGAAAAAAACCTTTAAAGTGTCAGCAGAATGATCTTTGAAAGAACTGTGCAATGGGAGTGCATGACTAGATTCAGTTTCTTGGACGTACTCCATTGCAAATTGAATGACTGTCAAAGAAAACAAAACTAAACAAATAAATGAAAACCATAAAATTAGCAGAGTATGCTGTAGTCAGCAATATACATACACAGCATGAAATTCCATAATTACTTGACCCGATTCCATTATGGAATTTCATGCTGTGTATGTGTATTGCTGACTAAAGCATACTCTGCTTATTTTATGGTTTTCATTTATTTGTTTAGTTTTGTTTCCTTTGACAGTCATTCAATTTGCAATGGAGTACGTCCAAGAAACTGAATCTGTCAGCAGAATATTGACATGAAAAAAGTACAAGTTTACGACAAATCTTGTTAACGTCAGTAACATGTACTTAAGTTAAACGCCAGTAACATGAACTTAAGTTAATAGATTGAAGTTTTAAGTCTCAACTATTATTATTATTATTATTTATAGATTTCCTACTCATTTACATAGCAATACATTAGGAGTTTTCCTCGAGCCGTTAGTCTGTCTCATGAAATAATTTAATTTTTTGACAGTTGTGTTGGCATTTTTTTTACAGCTGTACCAATGAAAAAGCAAAGTGTTCCTCTGTCACGGGTGATTTCTGAACAAACTAAGTTTACTGGCAAACTGTGCGGTATATCAAAATGAAAAGTATTTTCCTGTAGCGCATGAAACACAGAACTGTCAAAAACTAATAAATGTTGCCTAAGATAAGACATATTCCATAATTGGACGGTCAGCCGAGTGTACTTTTGTACAAACAAAATGTGGCAGAGGCAAAAACAGTTCTTACATGGGAACTGCTTTAAAAATGAATGCCAACACAACTGCCAAAAAATGGAATTCTTTAATGAGACAGACTGTACTTTAAATCTCCATTCAATTTTTTTTTAATTCCTACACAATTAGGTACTTCAGCTTTCATACACATAATTATAGAACTTTTCCTAGAGCCACGCAGTACACTTAGTAGTACTCCGTAGCAAAGTTAGTTCGGCACTTGTATGCAGTGTGAGAGATACTGGGTTCGAATACAGGCCTGTTGTGTTGTCCATTCACTTCACCCTCTTCGGCTCTTAAGAAGGGCCATGAAAACCTCTCATGTAATCTCTACTTTGAAACATTTATGTTGTACTTTGACTTTAAGACTAAATGCAAAGAAAAAATGTTAAGATTGGCTAAACTTTTAAACCAAACTGTAAAACACAGATACTCTTATTATACATGATTTAAAAACTTGTGAATCTAGTTGGAAGGTGAATTCATGCCTTATCAAGTGACACTGAATAAACAAACACACTATTCCTCAGATAAGTATCTCGATGTGTTGCTGTGTGATCTGGGATGTAATAAAGAGGTACAGAAAGTGGTTTCTCGGGGATGAATGTCTTATGTATGCTGGGAATGATGTTACAGGGAGTTTGTGGCAAGGTTAAGGAAAAGGCATCTTGCATTTGGCTAAGACCAGTGTTAGAATAAGCAGTTGCAGTGTTGAACCTGTACATAGAGTAGAGGTGCAGGTGTTGAAGGTCCAGAAGGGCAGCCAGATGGGTTGAGGGTAGGTGGAGAAGACAGCGGCAAGTAATTATATGCCTTCTCTGATGTTAAAGAAACTGGGATTGGACTCCATGGACAGAAGAAAGACTGGTTAGGACTTTTACGGTGGTACACAAAGGTGGATGGTGAAAACTGCAGGTAACTCTGTGTGTCTGTATAAACGGTGTGGGGCAGCAGAGAGAGGAGCAGGAATGTTGGGTGGATCTGAATGATGATGGAAAGAGAACTGTTTGCCATTGCACATAACCTCATTTGCTAGAAAATATTACTGTTCAAATTTTTAAATATCTATGACATCTATGTAGTCACCAAACTTATTGCGCACACTCATGCTCTCATACATTTGATTAAGACTGAAATAAATTATTTAAATGGGATCTGCAGAGCTGAAATTGTAATGTTCTTGCAAGTAACTTATTATTTGAAAGCAAAAGAAATGTGATAGATTTAATTTTTTTATTTATCATACAAAAAATTCTGTACACTATTTTATTTACTAACATTGGAGTGTTCTTTTTACATTGGATTCTAAAATACCGTAGAAAAAGTCTATTTTCCAAAATTTCTTCTTTCAACGCACGGTTATCACAGGCTCTCGTGGATGCCTACATAATTAAAACCACCAACTTCAGCTGGAGAACAATACTGAAAAGTTATGCAGCAAGTTAAGCTAATTATGCTGTGCATTTTACTAGACAAAAAAAGACACGTTCACTGCAAACTGTTCGCAATCTTTATTTTGCTAATGTAAACTCTTTACTAACTTATGGCATAATCTTCTGGGATATGAGTGATAGTTGGCAAACTGTATTTATAGTTCAAAAGAAAATTTAATGCATTATTGCTAATGTGAAGATACCCTCTTCATGTAAAAAAACATTTTAAGAACTTAAAAATTCTTACCCTATCATCCTTACCAGACCATAATTTTTTGATTTACGAATATTAACTGTACAACAAACCAAGATATTCATTCTTATAATACCAGAAACAAGGCATAGGTACATGTTACTACACATAGATAATAAAAATTCAAATCTAATCTATACAGTGAAATATCAGTATAAAGTACTTAAGTATTAAGTATTTTTCATTATAAAGTACATAATTCCAAATACCTAGAAACAGTTTTTAATTTAGTAACTGCTCAGTTTAAAGTATTTACAATATGAAGTATACAATTTTTAGTTCCTTTCAGAACTTTGCAATAAAATTTCACTGTATATTGCAGCTACCAAACTAAAAAAAAAAAAATAATAATCTACCTAACACACTACAGAATAGTCTAAATACCAATAAAATACCACTCTTCAAAATCAATTTAAAAATAATCTCCCAGATAAGGCATACTACAATGTTGTTGAATATTTTATTAAAAACTGATATGCCCTATGATATAATTCTAGGGTATGTATAATATAGTTTTATCATGTGGACTATATACTCTACACAGTAGATTGCTATATGTAGTATTGATAGACAACAATACCCAGGCCAGTAACATTTGTTGGTTTACGAACCACACCACTTGAAATGTAAATTAATGAGATTGTCGCTTACTTAAAAATAAGGATGTACAAATTTGTTGTTATATTTGTAATTATTGTAATTTATGGACTTGTAGTGACAACTCCTAGCACATTGGTTGTCCGCTACCAGAGGCTGAATGATAAATAAAAAAAATAATAAATAGCTACAGTTAAGAAAATTTACATAACTAAAACTAATGTAGCAACTAGAACATAGTTTTTATTTTTAATGAGGTTAAACTAAACTTCAACAAAACCAGACCAACAGTACTTTCTACGCAGTATGAGATTTATATTGCACAAGTATTATACTGTACGAAATACATATTCTGGTGGAACAATGGAACTATTTAACAAAATATGATAATGATACGTAGGAATCAAAATATTACACAATGTTTGAATAAATATATGAGAAAACACAGGACAATCTGAACTACATGTTACATAATTTACAAAGGGACAGTGACAGTATTTAACAAAGTTATGTTGCTGCAACAGGCATTCTCTTTAAAAATTTTAATTATTGACATTAATTTACTTCCACAGACACATATGGCACACAGAAATTAAGTCAACATGTATTTAATGTTTTCCAATAGAAAATGTAGCTAACTTTATACCTACATTATTTGCTGAGAAACAGAACATAAAATGCAAATAAGACAATGCAATCCATAGAAATCATTATCTTCAGAAGAATAAGCAAGTTATTCATAAATTGGTATGATAAATCTGCTGTTGGGAGTACAAAATTCCCTACAAATTTGTAGGCAGACCTACACGTTTACGTTGATGTTTAGAGAAAAGTCTCACATTTCCAAGACTGTAAGTACTAATAAAGCCTTTATATATATATTTTTTTTTATGTAAGCTCACAATGATTTATTTTGGTTGCACACCATATCCTCGATTTAATTCATTCCACTGTCAACTCACTTCTCCAACAGGACTGGTTAGAAAGTCTTTCAACTTGTCTCACAGAATATGCAGTTTGTGTCCCCATATTGGCACTTGCTCTCCCAAGATCATCCAACTGTGCACTAACACTTCTATGCCAGCTGTGTTCTTCTACCACATCAGTCTTGCTCATTTCGTCGGTCACAAATGTTCGTGGCACATACTGTTCTGCATTTGTTTTCATTATGTAATTATACAAAGCGGTGGTAGCAAGTACGAGCTTGGTAACAGTTTCTGGAGACCCACTAAGTGCCTGGTTGTATATATGCCAGTGTAATGCCAACACTCCAAAGGTATTTTCTATTGTTCTTCTTGCCTGTGATAGCCTATAGTTAAAAATAACCTCTTCTGGTGCCAGATTGCGTCCAGGAAAGGGTCTCATGATGCAGTCTTTTAGGGGAAATGCTGCATCAGCAACATACACACTAGGCACCATCACAATAGACCCTGGTAAGGGTTCAACATGCTGGAACTTGTTCTGCATCGCCATCTGTCCGAAAACAGAACATGAAAAAATGCTTGCATCATTTTTTGAACCATAGTCTCCAACATCAACCCATGTGAAAGTATAATTGGCATCACAACATGCCAATAGCACAATTTAGAAATATTTTTTTTGTAACTAAATTACTCCGACCCCTTATAACTGAAACACTTGCACCTCACATGCTTACCATTTATAGCACCTTGACAGTTAGGAAGGTTCCATTTGGTCCAAAATTGTTGCCTGATGTTTTGCCACTCTTCTTCTGATGGTTCTTTCATGAATTGCGAACTCAAAACATTCCACAATACAATGCAGACCTCAATGACCACTTTGCAAAATGTTGACTGCCCAACTCGGAATTCCCATTCTACAGATTGTCGAGAACCACCTTGTGCTAAGTATTTCAGTGTCATCGCCAGTGTCTCCTCGGGCCGCAATGACTCCCGCCGGCTCCTTTTCAGGAGATGTGGTTTTACCAACTTCAGGAGATTTTCAAATTGCCATACCGCCATTCTAGTATAATGAAAAAATAGTTCATGGTCTTCATGTTTCATGTGGTGAAACAAATTGCGTTATGCTCCCTGCTTACGCTGTTCTAAATTTACAGGTCGCACCCACCATCTTCACCGATTTTGTGAGCGTTCAAAATGTTTCGAGAGTTGCAACAGCAAACACAGCAATGTATTTAGCATATGCAAATATGTCAACAATTTAACTACATTCTTCACATAACATTCCAAATTAAAATAAACAAGGTAGCCAATCTATACACTCAGAATTTCCTGTAATATATAATAATAGGGGAAAGGTGGGTAGCCCCGGACAGAGGGTAGCCCCGGACATAGCTGGTTCTACTGAACGCCGCAAGATAGTAGCACTTATCTGGCCGAAGCCCATGCATCTCGCGCAGTAGATAAACATGACACAGCAGAGCACCACTGTAGAGCACTGAGTAGAAGTTGTGCGCAATATTGTTTTTCGCGTGTGAGTTTTTGTGACGCACATTGTTTTCTATTGCAAACAGTGTAGATACAGGCGAGTGTATGATGATGTAATTTTTTATACGAAGGAGTTGTAACGTTTAGGTACGTTTGCCCTAAAGAATAAGCTTACAATAGTTAATTTTGTAAATTTTAAAAGGGTCTAGAAAATGTTTGCGCAGCGGGTAGCCCTGGACACTAGCAAGATGGATAGCCCCGGACACTAGCAAGATGGGTAGCCCCGGACAAGATAAACTACGCTTCTGCTACAATGGACGGATGGTAAATGTTGATCCCGTCTAGTGCCATGTACTGCAGTGAAAGATATAGGTGGTATGGCGATCGCTTTGTTAACATTTGCTCATTTGCACTTTTGGTTTACAAAATAATTTATGTTTCAGCCATAAAAATAAACTCGTCAATATTATTTTTATTAAGTTTATAGTATCGGTAAAATTAAGCTCTTTGTATGGATTTATTATTTAATAGAAATATGTGAATAACATCTACTAGCAAATACATTCATTTTAACTTGATAATTTGATGTAAAATATTTAGCTGTTGATGCCTTGGTTACATACACCAATCAAATTATAGTAGACCTATAACATCAACACTGCACTCCACTGCACTGCAGACTATCAGCTCATTGTAGACGTGCGTTAATGTGTTTATAGAACAGGTAGACACAACATAATTCCGAAATTTTATTTTGTTCCAGGCCAGTCAGATAATGCCAAAATTTAAAGGAAAGACAACAGAGAGAGGATCGTGGGATAAAAATAATATGAAACTTGCTATGGACAAAGTAGTTTCTGGAGAAATGACGGTGAGAGAGGCAGCAGCTCGCTACGGAGTTCCTAAGAGCACATTGCATGACCGAGTAAACGCTGTTAAGTGTGGTTTACAAGTTAATTTAGAGGCAAAACTTGGTCGATTCGACAAAACTTTTCAAAACGAATTTGAGTTACAGCTTGCTGAACACATCCGAAATCTGGATAATTGTCTAATGCCACTTACCAGGAAAGAATTTCTCAAATTGGCATTTGATTTAGCTGAAGATCTCAAGTTACCACACCGTTTCAATAAAACTACAAAAATGGCAGGTAAAGATTTTTACTGTGGATTTATGTCTAGATTTCCTGAACTGGCATTAAGAACTCCAGAATCGACCAGCATCATGAGAGCTATTGGGTTTAACAGACCTCAAGTAACACGGTTTTTTGAAAAGCTGGAGATTTTATACCAGCAATTTAGTTTCCCTCCATCGCGCATTTTCAATGCAGATGAAACTGGAGTATCCTGTGTTCATGAAAATCCAAAGGTTATTTCGGTCAAAGGTAAAAGACAGGTTGGAAAACTGACTTCAGGAGAACGTGGGAAAAACATTACAGTACTGTTTTGCATGAGTGCAAATGGCATGTTTGTTCCACCCCTATTTGTTTATCCTCGTAATCGTTTGAATGAGCGACTTACAATTGGCGCACCGAGTGAGAACATAGCTGTTGCTCATCCAACTGGTTGGATGACTGGAGCAATATTTCTCCAGTTCTTGCACCATTTCGTTCATTTCACTCGTCTAACAAAAGAGAATCCGGTGTTACTAATCGTGGATGGACATTGCAGCCATAGAGAACTTGATGTTATCCTGTTTGCTCGTGCAAACCACATTCACATGCTAAGCATACCACCCCATACATCTCACAAGATCCAGCCCCTTGATCGCACATTTATGAAACCCTTTAAGGGTGCATATGCAGAGGCTTGTGCACTTTGGATGAGAAAAAATCCTGTGAGAATAAATGACTATGATATTTCTGGCATTGTGTGTGACGCATACACTAGAGTTTGTCGTTTGGAAGTCGCGGTAAATGGGTTTTCTAGCACAGGAATTTATCCTATAAACCCAAATGTGTTCAGCGATCTTGATTTTGCAGGTAGCCTTATGACAGACATTCCAGATCCTTCACTGCAAAGCAGCTTAGTTTCTAATAAACTTCCCCATTTAAACATATGCCACAACAGCAGTCTACCATCTGGAGACATATCCACAAACACTGTGGGCCTGGCCACAAACACTGACAGCCTGAACTCAGTTGAACTTCAAGAGCCTGTTATCCATCAGTCCTCTATAGGCCTAATCACTGATAATAACACTGATAGTAATCACACGTTTCTTACAACCCATGACACCAGGGAATCCAACAAAAACACATCGAACTCAGAAAAAGGCCCTTTTGACACTGAAGTTCAATGTTCTCGCCCCATCGATAACTGTTCAAAGCACCAACCAATTGTACCCAAACCAAACCACGAGCCTCAGCCATCTACCAGTAGGTTAGGGGACTCAAAAAACTCGAATTTTAAAAATTCACTGATCAAATTGTAACCTCTCCCAAATGCAGCTGAAAATAGAACGAACACAAGGAAACGGAGGTCGCAGAAAAGTGAAATTCTGACATCTACCCCGTATAAAAATCAAATGGAATCAAGACAAAAAGTTGCTTCCAATAAAACAAAAAATACCTACAAAAAAATGTCTAAAGTTGCAACACCAAAGTGCATGAGAAAACTTGCTATGAGTTTTTCGACCGAGCTGCGAAAGAAAATAACCAAGAATACCTCATCACGATCAGATTATAAAGGACCGACTACCTGCATACTGTGTGGTGAAGATTTTGAAGAGGATTGGATTCAGTGCAAGGACTGCGGTGGTTGGGCGCATGAAGAATGTGCTAGTGTTGATGAAACTGATCCGTTTTATCATTGTGATCACTGCAAATTAAAAAGTGTCTAACTGTGTCTCTTTTCAGGTTATACTTGACTGCTAAATATGTAATTTTAATAGTTCTTACCGACTTTTATATTTTGTCCGGGGCTACCTACCTCTTCCATGTTTAAAGGTAAAATGTGTATACAAGTTTTTTTCGAATTTTGTACATAACAAATTACAATTTTATACTGTTATCTTCTTAATATATTTTAAATATGTGTGTGTTGGTATTGTGCATATGTATTCAATTATAAAAAAAGGTTTTGCAATACTTAATTAATTATCACTTAAGTGTCCGGGGCTACCCCCCTTTCCCCTATATCCCAGTTATTTATTTCCCTGTGATTAGTGCGCTTTAAATATTTGGGTCATTAATGTAGACTAAAATTTTTTGTGTGACGTTTTTTACGCCGAGTGAATTACTGTATGTAAGCCAAGCCGATTGTAGACCGGCCTTAATATAAGTTACACTTATCACAAAGTTTGTATAAGTCTGTGTTTTTATTTATAGGGTTATAAAAAGCGGCACCTATTCCAATATCCGTTTTCGATGCATCAGTACACAGTTGTGTATCATGTTTATAATTGGTAATTGTCTCGTAAAGTAGATTTTTTTTATATTGGTTGGCAGTTTTTTTTCCTTCAATATATATTGGGTTATGTAGTTGTAAACTTATTTCAAAAGAGAGGTTAAACTTATTTGTATGTGTGGGTATTTTGTTGGCAGTTTGAAAGAATATTCCCAGAATATTGTTTATTTTATAAAATTCATTTTTAATCCACCTTTTCGTGATGCTCTAATTCGTACCCAATATTTCCCTATTAATAATTTACGGCGCTGTTGTAATGTCATTATTCCTAATTCCTTTTGGGTAATTTTATCTGGTGTTTATGGGAGTTTTCCTTCTATCACATTGATGTATACATTTTGGAATTTTTCTAATTTTATTGCTTGTATGATATGCTTCCCTATATTTAAACTCCATATTTCAGTATTGTTCTAATGGTATTGTAGTAAAGTGTTCGTAATAACCTCAATGTCTCTTCCCCATTTATAGTGTGTTAGCACCTATAATTCATTCGTATTTTACATTTGTCGATTTGTGTAGCTCACGTGAGCGTTTCAGGCCCCGTTCTGTTTAAGACCATTCCTAAATATTTTTACTTTTGTGATTACTTTTATTTCTGTATCTTGACAATAGTGGGTGAGTAGGATACCTTTTTTTTTTTTTTTTGTGAAATACAAAGTGCTGATTTTTCCAATTGAAATATTTAGAGTGTGCTTCTCTTACCAAGTCATAATCTGTGTGAGTGCATTTGTCATACTGAGACTTCCTTCTTTAAATTCCATCCAAAGTATTTTATCATCAGCATAAGCAAAGGAGCTAACATTATTTCCCATGTGAAATATTATGTCTCGTGTATACATTGTGAATATTAAAGGGCTTAGTGTACTCCCTTGGACCAAACCGGTAGATACCTGTTTAGCACTTTTCTCTTTTTCTGATGTTCTGGGTGTATATCTCCGGATCGCGAAAAGATACATTTCACTAATTTGAATGGCAATCAAATATTTAAAGAGTTTCTTGCATAATAGTGGTAGGTTCACATTATCATAAGCAGACTTGAAGTCTAAGAATACCGTCACTAATTTTTTTTCCTTGATGGTTCTTGGATGTATGAGTATAACATCATGATTGCATCTATTGTACTTAATCCTTCCCGGAATTCATATTGTTCTTGTGTAAGTAATTTGTTATGTTCTTAATACTGGTATTATTTCAAAGTCTCAGGGATAACACACTGTTTATATATAATAGTTTATAATGCTAATAGCTGTTCTAAAGTTTTGATTGGTAATTTTTTAATAGTATGTAAGGTATCAGATCCAGCCCTGGTGCTGTATCTTTCGTTCTGTCATAGTATGTTGTAATTCCACTAGAGTGAATTCTCTAGTAAAAATAATGTTGTCATATATTTTAGCATAATATGGGGTTTCATTTACCACTGGAAGCTCATATGTAGCTTGTGTTGGTACTGCATCAGGTGCTATCATCTACATAAATAGCAGTTCTAGATATTCTGGAACATGGGATGTTCTATATCTTCACTATCTTAATTTTAAAACTATCCCATAGTAATTTAGACGTAGTGGTTCGTGAGGTAAAAATGTTTTGCCATCTTTGTCTTTTCTTTTAATATCAGTTTCGCTTTAGCTTGAGATTTTATTAAATTGATATAACTATGTACGGTAGTGTGTGATTTGTATTGTTGTAGAGCCGCGAGTCATTATTTGTTTACTTCACACTATGGCGTGTGATAATTTTTTCTTTTGGTTTATGGATAGTGTGTATGGTATTTGGCAGCCTCTAACGAACAGTCGGAAAATATGCTAAATGATTAATTAATATTATATTGTCTTACACATGGCAGATTACCGGTAATTTCCAAAATTTTATTGTGGAATTTGTTCCAATCTGCCGTTTTATGACATAATTTATATCTGTAATCTGCTGTGTTTTTTCGTGTGTTCTGGTGTATTATTAGCTTGTATGAAAATTAGAAAGCAGTCGCTTCCACAGCTATTTTCCCTACTTCCCATTTAAAAATGCTACTTAAACTGCTTTAAATTTATAGCCGTTGGTTTGGTATTTAATAGTCGTATTAAGGTGTTTTGTTTGTTTAATGAATAAAAATTTGATCGTAAAATACATTCTGCTAACTGTGTACCGGAGTGATCATTGTATTTGTTCCCCCGCAGTTTGTGGTGGTAATTGCAATCCCCTCCTTGTAATTGGTTCACTGAATTGCTTAAAAAATTCTGCCCAATCTTGTTTATTACACTGAAAATGTGGGTGCACATATATGGAAGCAATTGTTATGGACTTTCCAGCTTTCAGAAGTCGCACTGGCATTGGGTTACATGTACCTAAATAAAAGGCATTAGTTTCTTGTGTAGGTATTAGTGGTGCTTGTGTTTTGTCTAGGTATGAAAAGTCGCCAAGCATATTCAAAGGGATTAATAAACTGGACCCCTGAAATCAACAGTTTGGCCACTGTACAATGAGTTCCTATTCTTAATAGACTGTTAACCTTTTTCTTAACTGTGCTTTTTTTTAAGTGTGATTACTAAAAATCTTTCTACAATAACTTAAAGCACTCCTCTAACGATTGGGATGCAATTAGTTCAAGCCTTTCGTAAATGCAACACATTACGCTGCAGTGTTAAATCACAAACGTGCTGCTGGGCTACATGATTTCTATGGGATGAGCATCAATTGAAGAGAATTACAAGTATGTACAATATAGATAATGGCAGCGATATTAGACACAAATAATTTACCTAGTTGAAAATCTAGGTACACAGATTGTTATTCAGTCAGTCAGAAGCCCCAGAGCTTATAAAATGTTGAAAAAAAAAAAAAAAACTGGTTTTTAAAAGAATTACCTGTTTTCATTGACTTGACATTTGTGTGTTAGTTGTACACTTTCATGTATTTAAAATGCAAAAAATTGGGGAAAATGCATTTCTTGCAATGTATGTTTCACTTAGCATTCATTGCTTAAGTTCAAAAATATCTGGAGCACTTAATTTTGTTTAATTTTTTTAGACTAACAACGCAGAACATATTACACATAACATCTGAGCAGCATGTAGGGCTAATACAAATGTAAAAACTACTAATGTAATTCCAATGATAGTTACAAAGCTGGTTTATTTGGGCTGAACTTTACACATCGCTGTGCATGTGTTCTCATCCAATCAGGATTGTACTATGGTGTCAGTTTAGCAACTCACACAGTTAACAAGCGAGTGCGAGAACTGATTTTGTTTTGCTAGGAATTATTTAAGTAGATTATGTTGAGTGATGTCATAGTCATAAAGATGTAGGCACAGTTTAAAATTTCAGTGATGTGAATCTTCCTCGTTCCCAATGTAAAACAGTATTGAAACAAACGTTTTAACACATTTTACAAAATTTGTTATGTTAAAAGTTATATTTAGAGAGGCTGAAAAATAGCATTTATAATTTTAATAGAGTAGCAAAATCTTACATTCATCAATATTTTCAAAACTATATTTGAAATGTTTCTATATACACCATTCATGATGGTATAGCTGTCCATCTAGTATAAAATTATCCCTTAACAACATGTAACATATGTATTAAAATCTCATATTCGTACAGCATCTTCATCAATATACATTGAAAATAAAAATTTTCTACACAGATGTAAAAAAATCAATGCAAAACAAGTCACAGTTGTTCAAGTAACAAAGTTAAGTGTCAAAGTCACTTGCACAATGCTGAGTATCAAAAATAATTTTCGCCGAGTTCTTAAATAAAATGTAATTTGACCAAACAAGTATGCCACTGACTACAATTAAGAGAGTTCATTGAGCATGTTTCAACTGTCTCTTCAGTCATGTTGGATCTTCGATGGTCTGTGATAATAAGTTATATCTGCTAAATAACCACTCAGCATCAACTCTGTTTACTGGAGACTTTTTAATGCTGTTTCAGAAAATTTAGGGTACTTTATTTTTAATGTCAGCAAACGTTTAACAAGATCAATCTCATGTCCATCCTTCAAGTTCGTTAGCAGCTGCCTGTGGAAGTACATATTATATCCATCAATAAAGGTGTCAGAATCTAGTTTTGCTGCACGAGGCAATCTCTTCCTATGTTCCTCCAAATTCCTTACATCCACCTGCGACCTCTGACAGGCAACAGCCGGTAAAATAAATTGGTGACACTGCTGCATGGTTTTAGTTGTGATTTCACAGCCTCTTTCTGAATGAGATTTGTACTCTCATTAAAAATTACTATAGTTGCCTTCGGGAAATTTCCATCACTGTACCATTGTAAACAGTACTGAAGTGTAACCAACTCATCCCACAATTTGTGTGCACACTAGATGTGTGAGGATCCTTCCAGTTCTGTAATGAGTGTCATTATTTTGGCACTTTTATCACTAACAACTGTAATTTGTATTTTGAGCTGCCAAGCTAGGGATGGATTTTCAAACATCTGGACAATACTTGTGATGCTGCTGTTACTATACTCGCATCCTGTCTCGAAGAAGTTAACAATTGCATTAATGTACTTTGAAAAGTACTGCACATGTGCAAACCAGGAATTCCACCTGGTAATGACTGGAATAGGGAACAATGTTTCTGACAGTTCAGGATGGCGTTATTTCAAATATGCAAGATATGCATATTTTATTTTCCGGGAGTGGAGATGTGCCTTTTTCATTTTGGCCACAAGAGTGTTCAGAAACAGTCACCTACAAGGTTGATTTTGTGTGTCCAGTATTGGAAATGTAGGAGCTGTTCTCCTAAAAATTGTTTGAGGGCGGCAAAACATGTACCCATATAACGAACAGAGCCTGAAACTAACCCCAGCACATTGTCTAAAATTGCTTGAGAGCAAGTGGTTCCATTTGCAGAGCTAAAAAAAAAAAAAAAAATGCAAATAGCCGAATACACTTTTTGCGTTGCACTTCAGAAATAGTTTGGAAAAGAGCAGCAAAAACACACATAACGCGAATACCAATAGTTTCATCAGCGATAACGACAATGTTTATATCTTTCACAGCTTCTTAATTTCCACAATTTCAAGTTCACTTACTGCTGGAACATAATCACTGCAAAGTGTTGCAGCTTGTGGCATGTCACCAGAACCTGGGATGTGCCTGAAACATTTAGCCTTAAGTTAACTATACGAAATATTCAAGCTATAGTAAAACCTTTTGAAAATGGAACTCAATGAAAACCAGCAATTTTTTCGTTTCGGCAGGTAGTAGGAAATAGACAGAGCTGGGAAAGGGGCTGGGGCTTGAGGAGAGAGGAGACTCGGCTGCCATTTTGGATCGGTCCACTGCCATTTTGTTTTGCATGGGCGGCAATTTTGTCTTGCATGAGTCGGCCATTTTGTCATGTGACGTCATGTCATGTGACATATGACATGTGACATCCATCTTGTTATCGGCTCATGTCGTCCATCTTGTTATCGGCTCATGTCGTCCATCTTGTTATCGGCTCATGTCATCCATCTTGTTTTCGGCTGTCAGTTGTTGATGGGATTTTTTTTCCCTCAGGAGGGAATTTTTCCCTCGAAATTTCCCTTAGTCATATAAGACTGGTTCCACCATTTGCTGCTAGGCGGCGCTAGTGTCGCCATGTTTCCATCGTTGGCTGGTAGGTGGCGCTAGTGTCGCTACGTTTCCGTCGTTGTTTGCTAGGCGGCGCTGCAGTCAGCATCCGCCACGTTTGTTCCAATGCTTACGTCGTGAGAGTGCTTTAGTGTCGCTGTTAAGGGCGAAGTACTGTGTGTTTGTATATGGGGAAATGAACCATATTATTTTTTTTAACTGAGACTACAATAAAAAAATCCAACGCCGGTGGTTGGATTCGAACTTGCAATCTTTGTGTTAGTAGACGTACACTCTAGTTGATTGAGCTACGATTGTAGTTGTGAAAGACTGGAGTTAAGATGTGGTATACATAAAATTAAATATTATTATTTTTCTTTTACCGTGTAGCCTATATATACGAAGCTATATGCGAAATAATTTTGTTTTCCAAGTAGGCATACCTATGCTTGAATGTATTTTTCGAGTATATTTTTACAGTGTAGTTAAAAATGAATTATAGTCATAACTATGCAAAGTTAAGATGTGGTATACATAATTTTTTACTATGTATATACATTCAAAATAATTTTTTTACCAAGTAAGCATATCTATGCTTAAATGAATATTTTTCGTGTATATTTTTTACAGCATGGAGTTAAAATGTGTTAGTCATAGTTACTATTTTTTTCAAGTGCGAAGTTTTTTAATACCTATGACAATTCTCAAGTACATATTTTTTGCAGTGTAGAGTTTTAAAATATCAGATAGACATAGCTATGTTATCTTTTTTTAATACTAGCACATGTATTATTATTCAATAAAGTAAAACATAGCTACATCTATTTATCAAGTATTTGTGGGATGTCAGTCCTTATGTGTATAAGGATGACCACTCGTGTTTATATATATATATATATATATATATATATATATATATATATATATATATAATATTAATGCACAATATTTTTTTTCACACATTTGGATCACCATCAGTATGTAGTTATTTTTTTCAATATAAACGTTTTTGCCCATAGTGAAATTAAAGGCGAGATATTTTTTTAAATAATTTAAAATCAAGAAATGTTCATTTTGTTTTTTTTAAGGCCATGCCCGGTAGTTTTTTTCACGTTGGTGCAAACACACACACTCTCTCTCTCTCTTTCTCTCTCTCTCTCTTTCTCTCTCTCTCTCTCTCTCTCTCTCTCTCTCTCTCTCTCTCTCTCTCTCTCTGGAAAAATAAACTCAGAAGAGGCGTTTCCCTCAACTTTAGCATCCATATGGCTGCTAAACAACCGTGCGAATGGTTCCCCAGGGCATTGGGACCTGGGGTCAATACAGCATACGAGCAAGCAAGCACTGTTCTTAATTTTTTTGCAAATAATTTTTTCCTCGTAATATTTCCAAAAGGTATTTTAAATACATATAGCGCTGCTGCATACTGTATTGGCGTTTTAAAACACCGAAAATTAGAAAACCAGTGTAAACATAAGGCGGAAAAAAATGCATATAAAAAAACGACAGCTGCTGGAAGCGGATATAAAACGAGTGGAAAACATTAAAACGACAGATGCATAGTGTGTGACACAAAGCGGAAACGCATAAAACGAGAGGAAAAAGACGACAGCGAAAGATATAGAATAGAGGAAAGAAGGAGTGAAGAAACAAGTGGTAGAAAAGCAACTTTTTTTGGCATAGAGGAAAAGCAAGTCCGATACCATATCCCACACATTTTCTGCTGCTTATGTTACGAATATATTTGTTTCATCCGTGTGAGTCAGCTGCGGACAAGTGCTGACTACCTCCTTTGGGCAACGACATTGACTTTACCCCTCTCAAGGTCAGAGGCGACAACATAGCTGCAAAAAAAAAAAACACAATTATTTTACCGAGTACACAAATAAAAAAATTACAAATGTAACACTCTGTTTCATTTACCATCAACAACACAATCACGCCGACTGCAAGTTATTAATCGGCAACATAATTTTCCTTCATATTTTGAATCATTATCATTTTCTTCGCCCGAGAGAAAAGGTCATCGCCAAGAAATCCCAGGGTGGTGAAGCATGAATGAAAATCAAGTTCGGGATCAAGGCTAGGTGAAATCGCTTCAGATTTTACACGTTGCACATCAACCAGGCACAGGCGTGTTATTTACAACACTAACCAGACCCTTTCCAGCTCAAAGATCACCATCTTCACCCGATGGGGGGGGGGGGG
>PNEQ01018160.1:0-47266 GCA_003012365.1 Medauroidea extradentata | reverse complement strand
TTACTTTTTAACCAACCCCCGTCTCCAGCTTTTTCATACTTTTGTCATTAATGAGGCCTGGGGGAGAAGGGGGTGTGAAATCGCTTCAGATTTAAACACCCAGAGCGAAGAACTACCACTGTATCCCGACACCACATTTGCGCACCTCTCCCAGGGACAGCTATGCAGTTACGATACCTGCCCCACTCTCCAAGCTTTAAAAATGTTGCCGATGAAAATTGAATTCTACTGCTGGGGGGAGTGACCATACATATTCGTTTCCCACTCATTTTGGTTGCGATGATACAACCTTAAATGTAAGACATGAAAAATCAGCCTTAATTGTGTATGCAAGACCGTCAGATGAAAGAACAGCCTTAATTGCAAATAAGACCATTAGGGAAAAAATACTGTCGTTCTCCAGACATTGAAAAAAAAAATTCAGTGTTCACCAGAAAAAAATAGTTTTTTCTCCAAATAATGGATGCAACGAAATAATGTGTGTGTGCAAAGACCACAATAAAACTACAGTCGCTGAAAATTGGTAGCAACGAAAAAAAAAATTGTGTACATAGACCACCAGAAGAAGCCAATCACTCCCCCTCAGCATTTTGCCACCATTATAAAACAAGAATAACCACCATGAAAAATATATAAGAAGACTGTGTATATTTTTTTAACTTGAAATGTAGCCATGAGGAACTGTGTTTATGTCGTCATCTGAAATTTTTCTTTTAACGTCCAACCATGTCAAAGCAATTTTGTTACTACATTGTGTATACAAGTCATGTTTAATAGATTTGATATTGTTTACAGTTACTCTTATTGTATGTTGTTGTGAAAGAACTGATTTATAATTTTCAAAAGTAATTTTATTCTTTAAACTGTTACGTTTAATGCCCTTAGCCCTCTTGGTAACTTTACTGCTGCATTTGTAAGCATACATCTTGGCTCGCAGACCAACAAACTCGCTGATTTGATCCCCGCCGCACTCATCTTTAAATTTCCCCACCACTTTTCGGTTGGTGGGGGAATAGCAGGGGTGATTGGGGGGGTACTCGCTGGTGTCCATCTCCTCAGCGAGTTTGGGATCTGCGGCCAAGTCTGCGTAAAAATCGTCTGTTTGGATTTCGTAAATGAAGGAGTCTGTGTCTGTGTATAGTAAATTAATTTTGTCTCAGTACTTTGATTTCATAGTGTCATGGTGAAATTTATACATGAGTGTTTTTGATGTGTCTAATACTGTAAATCCTGCATATATTGGCTTGTCAAATATTAATTTTTCTTTTTCCATCTTCATCAGCGACAAATTTTCCTTGTAAATGGTTCTGCATTTAAATGTTGGCTTGGATATTAATTTCTTCATTCGCTGCTCGCTGCTCACCAATTCCATAACTTGTTCCAGTCGGCGGTTCTGTAGTAATTTTCCATACACTGCATTGTTTAATAATTTTAAAAAATATTTTTCGAAACTTTTGGTAGCTGCTTGTCTTCTCTCTGTATTCATTTCAATGTACGGTTTTAGCCATCTCTCTTGCTCAAATTGTAAAACTCGGTGTATTTTGGTTATTTTCAATCCATGATTAATTACTTGCTTCAGGGCGATGTAATGTATGACGTAATTCTTCTTTTCTTCAAGCGTTGTGAGCAGCTTCTTTCCTTTTGATCCGGGTGGTCACTGGCTGACGGCTAGGAACGGCATGTCTCTGTGGTCTTCGTGCAGCTCGGCAGGGTATTCCACGTCTACCTCCAGTATAAAACCATACAACAAGTCGTCGGGAATGTCTGCGACGTCGATGTCTATGTTGTCCATCCACTGGAAGTCGCGGATGGGCAGAGGCTGTGACATGGCCCATCCGTACAGGTTATTAGCGTCCAGATACTGGAGGTAGACAGGAAGCTTTGTGGCGTCGTATGTGGCAGGCAGATGCTTGTTGTTTGCCAGACCATGTCGTTTCGCGCACTGGGCGACGCCTCCTCGAATACCCTGCTCTATGAATAAATATTTGTCGTAATCTGTTAACAATTCTAATTCAACTTTTGTTCTCTTCAGCATGGCGTCAAAGTCGAATCCTGGAGCACTTACGTAACGGACACAGTCGAGGCCATAAGCAGAAATACATAACTTTGTAAAAGTTTCAAACACATCTGCTAGTAAAAGTACATCTGTTTTCAAATAAATATTGGCATAATCTTGAAGTGTGTTGCAATTAAATTTCTTCCATATATTTTTGGCATGTTCATAGTCTTCTTCAGTAATGTGCGTGTCCGTTAGTTTGTTGTAAAACTTGTCACTGGAGGGCAGCTGCACTACTTCGAGTTTCTTCAGGCCTTCCACGTAGTCGTACGGGAAGACTCCTTTCCTGGTCACAAGTTCGAGTTCGTCTTGATTGAAATGTTGCGCAGTATTCTTGAAATCACTTCTTTGCAGGTTGTCGACTAGCGTGGCGAGGCTCGCTGACATGAAGCTGACTGTATCGATGAATTGAATGGAAAATTTCTCTCCCAGCGACTTTGAGAACTTAATCAATTTTTCTTCCGTATGCGATATAATGAAAATTTCTTTGTCGTCGTAGCCTAATTGTTTTATTATAAAGTTCTCGTTGTAGGTCAAGTTATGAAACAGCACTGGTAGTTTCTGTGGCCTCCTATGCAGCTTGTTGCAATTATTGCAGGCCGGACCCTTGAAATCTCCTGTGAAGTGGTCGTGGTCCATTACTTTTCCATTCTTCTCCGTAAACTCTTCTTCACAGTAGCAGCATCTTTCCGTCATGAGGTGGTTTAGTAGCTGTAGGTTGTCCAGTGGCTTCATCGGCTCGCTCTTCTCATAAATGTCCTTCACTTTGCTTCCAATATTTTTAATATCTTTAGTAAATTTTTCTTCTGCGTTTTCTCCGCTGTACACAATCAGATTTCTTGGCAGGCTTGAGGTCTTGACGGGAGGTATCAGATCGTCATCGACTTGTACGTGCAGGCAGTTACTGTAGGCTATGTGCTTTAGTTATGAGTACGTATTCGACTTGGAAGGGTCCGGCTGACAGGTCTGTATTGGCACGAGCATGGCCTCAAAATCGGCGTATACAACTGGCATCTTGTCGCCGTTCTGGAAGTTCTAAACTTCAGTACAGGACATTTCCCATTCTTTTCATGCTTCGGCATCTCTACTCTTGCGAGGGCGTGCGGTTTGCAGTACACCTTGTGTTCGGCCAACATTTCCGCCCCGCTCTTTCCTGTAACTCGCAGTTGGTCATCGTACGTTTTAAAGCATCTCTTGCATATATAAAACAGTAATGTGCATTTTTTCTTCTGTTGTCAGCAGCAGCAAATCAAAATGTGTCTCTTGTTCTTTGCTTGTCACTCTTCGCTGTATAACTTGATTGTCGTCATTCAGAATAATCACATTTACTGAAACTCCAGGATTATGTTGTTCAAACTTTTTGATTTGGTGCAGCAGTGTGGGGAAATCAATGCCGTCAAACTTGAACTTATCCTCCAGATTTGTGTATCTACTATTTACGCGCTCTGGGTGTGTGCCTTCCACGTACCATGCCAAAATTGACCATTTGAAGCACTCGTCCTCAATTTGTGGGTTTAATACTGCGTGCTTGTTCTTTATTTCTGCCGGCAGATCTATGTAGCTGGAAGCTCTGGTTGGCACGAGTTTGTTGATTCGTAGCTGTAGGCGACGTACGGCCTGCAGTGTCCAACCAGAGCCCCGGGCCATGTACTCGTGCTCTTCCACGTAAATCTTTGCTATACTGGCCGTCACAGCTTCTTCGACGTCACTTTCATTGAAGAGCGGCGTATTCTTAGTTTTAAACGCCCTGCTGTCATTTTCTTGGTCGTGCTGTTCGGGCTTTGTATAATCACATTCAAGAAAAATGTTAAACTTGATTGGTCCATTTGCTGCTATCTCGTCTAATAATTGCGAGCTTAAATTTTGTTTCATGGCTTCAAGGTAACTGCAGATGTCTGTCGCTCCATCGCTTGCATTTTCAGCTATGTAGGTCTTCATGTTTGCCCTGTTAGCCGTCTCGGCCGAAACAAATCCGTGGGCAGTCGCTGCTCCTAACCCTACAGTTATCCTAGGCCTAGCTACCTGTTGTCTCGCTGCCTGTAGTGCGGGGGCGGCTACGCGGGCCTACTTTGCGGGCGGCTGTGTTGAGCCAGCACATTTGTTTGTGTGCGCCTTTAATTTATCTGCCCTTGAATACGCTTTCCAGCAGCCGTTGCATGTGAATGTTTTCTTATTAACATTAAATGTACAAACAGTCTCATGTCTACGTGCGTCACCTGTGTTCTTAAATTGGGAATTACAGAATATGCAGTTAAATGTCGCTGCCTGACGTGTATTACCAGTGCAAGTTTCTATGTGTCTAAGTTATCATTCCTTGAAAAGTGTGAACAACACTTGTGGCAAACATTCTGGACGTCCCTAACAACATAGTTGTGTGGACATGTAGCCTCGTGACTCATGAGATTACGGCACAGAGTGAAAAGCCTATCACAGAACCAACAACGGAAAATGGGGGCTGGAATTGGACTCACCACAGAAGTAGATTCGGTCCCAGAGCTGGTACCGGAAACAAGATCAGAAGAGGAAATGGAGGAACCAGCGACACGTCTGCCTTCCATGCTGAATTGATTGGTGATCAGCAACTGGAAAATATTACGTACATTAATAGTTATGAGCCTTCAATATATATTTTTCGTTTAAGAGGGGGAGTATCTACTTATTTTTTTATAATAAACTCAATCGTCGTTAACAGCAAAAATTATTATAGTTAAATTCAGATTGTAAGCATACATTTTTAATAAAGATTGCTAGTAAAAACTATTACATTTAAAAGCAGATTGTAAGCAAAAAAATGTTTAGTAAAACTTTTAATATTGCACAAAAACAGTATGTTAACGTAATTAATGTTGAGAATATTTATCACGTCTGTTACAGTTGACACAATTTGTTGGTAAATAAATCCCGCATAGGAAAGGAGGGGAGGTTTTATAAAGTGTTTTACATACCGTAAGAAGTTGTACAGGTAGCTGTAGTGGTTAGCAACAAAAAATGCTAACCGTCACTTGAAATCTTGCGGAGCTTCTACGATGAACGAGCCACGAAGCTTCTATGCAGAGACTTGGAGAGACGACCCCTAGAAAAGGCCCAGCAGTGTTAAACACACTCACACTTTTAAAACATCATTACAGCAGAGCTCATGATAGATACCGCTAAGATAACGGGACATATTTTACAAGAACGAGAAATTGAAAATATCATGAATGTGTTCTGCCATACATGAATGAAGCATTGGAAACAACTCTAGAAACAGGTATTTGCTGAACGAGCTCTGAGAGAGATAACATCTATGGCAGGCTAAAGGAGCTTAAGCCCGGCTTCCCTACCTGCTGCTCGGGAGAGTAGTTACTAATGACGCGCGTACCGCAACTGAGCGTAGTCTAAACTCAAACGTGTCTCTCTGCAAGTTATGTGAAAAAAAATATTAACAGACTGCTATGAAATAAACAAGCATGAATGATGCGTTAAAAAAAGAACATTCTTTGTTCAATTCAGTTTAACTCGCTTAGTTTTTAAAAATCGCAAGCTATAATACATGCAATGCTTATTCATTCCAAGCACAAAAAGTGGCCGATAAATAAAACACGTGGAAGGGTTAAAGAAAATGCGCTGGATTTATCATAAACTACTGTCACTTACCTGTACGTAAATCGTCACAAAGAGGAAATGAAGGCAGACGTGGAACCACGGCGACGGAGCAAACTGATGGCGGAATCTTAAAGCACGGGCGTCTACAGTAGATCAGAACGATGTGTACTGGCCGAGCGCTGACGTAGAAATAAGACCGAGTTTAGCGAAAGTCAGCTATTTATACCAGCCCCGAATTTTGCATGCGTGACGTACTGGTAAAGCTCCGCCCCCTCGCTCTCCTGGCGGAGACGGAAACCACGTCACTGTGAGAAGACATAAGGGAGGGGGGTGGTAAACGACCAAATTCGCAAGGGGCGTTGGCGGGGAAAAGTGTATCGCCGTCAGTGGAAGGGGATAAATGTACCTTCCTTTGTCCACGAAGGTGTAGAGCACTGACCTGGGGCCACTGACCTAAGGTAAATGTCCCTTGGGAGGCTGCAAACACAATGCCTTTGTGTCGCCAGTACAGTTAGTCACGTCTCCGATGCTAAAATGTTCTGGAAACCTCAAGTCTTAGAACATTGCTAGTAAAATCAAATACGAATCCAATAAAATAATTTACGTCCATTACCTCTGCAAGACTAGTAAAATGAAAAACTATTTCAATTGCGATGCTTGTTTTGTGTATTACATAATGTATCAAGTTATTTTTATCATCAGTTTACTTGCAAGATTAAATTCTTTAGCAACTCAAATATAAATCCAATTAAAATAATTTACGTCCAGTAGACCATTACCTTTGCATGAACGATATATTTTATGTTCGAAGTTATTGCATCATCAATTTACTTGCAAGATTTTTTTTTGTGTAAGAGAAACAATTTATTTATTTTTTTCAACTTCTGATACATTCTGAAATAAATATTCAAGATGTGTCACTTTAAACCATCTGATTTTATTTTCACCGTGTGATTCAGTTTTTTGTAAGCTATCTGATTTTATTTTACCTATTACCAAGCAAATACATATTTTTTCCCTCCAAATCATGCTACTTTAATTCTACTATAATATTTTTTTTCACTTTGGGATTGTATTTTTTTCCCCTTCGAAGGTGTTTATTTTAACCTTCTGATTTTATATTATTTTTTTTAACAGACAGTGTAATATGGGTAAATAAAAAGGACATGTGAATATATTTTATAAACAGGTTTTTATTCAAGTAAGATTACAATTTTTTCGGTTATGTGTAGTACATTTTTTCAGAGAGCAAACACACACAAAAGAGTCTTTTTTGGCGCATATACATTCCTTGGCGCACGTATGTTATCAACAAATTATGTTTTTTCTCACAATTTTCTTCTTTAGCAGTACCTGTGAACAGAGAACCAACAGATTCAGAAAAAAGTTTGTTCATTATCTCCTTGAAGCACATTTTCAGGATAACTGACTGAATTTTTCCCTCGAGGAAAGTTTCATCTAGCACAAAGACAGGCGTCGTTTAATCGCTGGTCGCCACACGCACTTGTACAGGAACAGACAGCTGCTTCTTCTTCTTGCTGGTTGTGGGTTCGATGTCACTCTTATTTTTTTTTGGGCGGGCTGTTGATTTTTGAAGCTCTGCGGCAGGCTGAAGAAGTGTTGTCGATGTAGATTATTGTGGTCTAGACGTCAAAGTAGATGTTTGCAGCAGTGATGTAGTTTCTTGTTGGTGTAGACTACACGGCGATAATGATGTAGTACAATCTGGCGCGTGGAGTATCTTCTTTTCCGCTGCAGCAGGGTTATTTGCGAATGCAATCACTTCTTCTGGAGAACATGACAACCTGGTTTCCACTCGCAAGTAATATACGTAGCACTGTCCATAGCTTGAACAATCTATTATCTGCTGGCTAGGCTCGTAGAATATTGCTTCATGTGTAAATAACATATGGAATTGAGAGTCACATTCTTCGGGAAAAGAGCATAAAAGTCCATTAGACCAGTAGGAATATGTAACTTTGCTCAAGGCCGGCTCTACACTCACGTAGTGGTTTGCTGGGTGAAAAGAATTCATGTTCACGTCACAGTGGTCGGCGGCCAACTGAATTGCTGCTTCAAATACTGTAGGTGGGGCAAAATGACGACACACCCACTATTTGAATATTCTGGCAAGTAGTTGTAAAAGTCTGGCAACTAGGTCACAGAAAGCTTCATAGCATTTACATTTGCAACGACAAATAAATTCACTTTCAACTGCAGCTTCGTCGTGGTCCATTTTCTCTTCCGCAGTAGTCTTCATGCATCCTCTTCTTCTTGTTTATATATCGGACATACTTCCGGTGCACAGGGAAAATCCCATACGTCTCCATTGTCCAGTGTCAAAGCCCATCACAAAGTTCGCTCCAGCAATATTCGTCTTCAGAGTCAGTGTAGCACAATACAAAGTCAGTCCACTCGCAGTTTTGTTCTTCGCTCAGCAACTCGTCATCTGCTTGCGCAATAATACTATCGCAACACGTCGGCACTTTGCTATTTGGTCGTAGATGATTCATCACACACTTCGCGCTGTTGTAGCAGGGTAGAACTTCACTGTGGAACTCTTCGCTGAAATCAAAGTATCCTCTCATGTGATACGAGCTATTACACACTTCTACTTGCTCGAAATTGAATGTCGGTTTGTACATAACTCTGCCATAGCCCACAAAATAATCTTCATAGTTACGAACATGTGCTGGATTGAATGGTGCGTAGTATCTTGAATCAAACGTACTTGCAGCTGCGGTAGACATCTTGTCAGCACGACGAGTAGACGACGACTAAAGTTTTTTTCTCAAATTGATGTTGCCAGGTAGACTTCGCACGTAAGCGGCGAGCACGGCGTGGTCCACGTTAGCTTTCCTTTGTTCAAGATGGATGTGTGATATATACCGTTACAATGTTCTGACCACCTGATTAAACTGCTGCTTCTCTTGTGTTCGTAGCCAATCTACTGTGTAGACCAAGCTTGTCGTAGAATTTCTTCATCGGCTTGCGAAATTAGGCTGCATGTTGATGTCGGCAACATCGTGTCCGGTCTCAGGTGATGTACAGGGCACACAATGAAACTGCACGACACTGGAAATAGAAACAAGCTGTCTTCTTCTCCGTCTGCGTTGTAACATACAAAATGTTCTATCCCATTGCAAGATTCAGTCTGTTCTGGAAGTCCTGCCGGCTTGAAGTGAACTCTGCGGTATCCGATAGTGACGTCACTATACTTGTCAATGTCCAATGGATTGAATGATACGTACATGAAAACCGTGCGCCAGGAAAGCAGAAGCCAGACTAAAAAAAATTAAGAAAAGTCGAGTACGTGCATATTTTTCCCGTTTCCTGCAGGCTCCATACCTCTGTAAGTAATGTGCATGCTCGTCTCGTTCAGTGACATCATTTCAGCCTCTCGTATCATTTGCACGTACTGCTTCGGCAAATGAACTCTAATTACGTCGTCGAGTACGCACGTAACACTCTTCCCAAATGGCGTGTCTACTAGTTGAAACTCTGTAGCTCTATATTTCTTCCCTATTTCTAGATGAGTTTTCTGTACTGCACCGCAATGACGTTCAATTTTTCAAACAGAGCATTCATGATTACTGCTGTACTTCTGCCACGCACACACAAAGCAACTGGTCGGCATTCTTGTTTGTTGATGGCTTTTTATACCTCCCCCTTAAAAAAACTGCTTGGCCTCATTTTAACTGGTGGTTTTTTTTTAGCTATTCATCCCCGCATTCCATTGTCTATTTCCTTAACATTAGAGCATTCATGCGTGAACAAACCAGGTAATGCTGACAGGTGGTACAGGTGTGAATAAAATTCGTGTAGCGCGCTTCTAATTTCCTAAATGACGGACAATCGTACATTGTTTGCAAGTTGAAAATTTTAACATTGTCGTCGCAATAAATAGAAAGTCAAAGTTTTTTGTTCTTTGCCCGCTACAAACAACTGTATCCTTTTCTACGCTAGTCAGTTCGCCAAGTACACTGCTAATTTGATCATACTGTAAATCACCTTCTAGCCACTCTATCCCATGGCAGTATTTTGTTAACCAACGATTGGTTATTTTACTTTTTTTGTGTAGTAATTGCCACGAAAACGGAGGTAAAAATTTACACGTCATGGTACTGCCGTCCATGTATGCTATACTAATTTCTTTAATTGTGCGTCCAATTTGCGACTGGAAGCCCTGAACATTGACGAACATGTCGAAGTCTGATTGTCAACTGACCATCTGTTCGCACTTATGTCAGTACTTTAACGACTCTATCGCGCACGTTATACATAGCTAAACGATAGTGTATAATCAATGCGTTAACGTTAGTATTCGTGGGCATATTTTCATCACTCGTCATTTCTATACACAGGTCGATAATGCCCGATTTCAGCTGATCATCCTGTCTACTGACATAGAACACCAGCAACAGTGCATTGCTGGCATACTCTATCGCTTAGAGTGCCAGTGAAGGCGGCTGGCTATAAAAACCTTTTTGAAAATCAGAAAACATTTGATAAATTAGCATGTACGAGTCGATGGTGAAATCAATATTTAAATCACTGTACGGGTAACACTCAGAGTTGAGAAATATTTTAACATTTTTTATTTTCGTATGGTCAGAGAACCCGAGAAGCATGGACACAGGAACGCAAATTTCAAATTTGCCACCATCGTAGACGGGAAGCGCGTAGTTTACATCGGTGCTCCAACTTGCCATTTTTGCTGCGGGCAGTTGATAATTTTTAATAGTGACCGTAATACCTACATCTCTAGTAGAATCTAATTCGACGCCGTTCAATTCATAAGAAATACGCTGAATCAAGTGTAATATATCGTTTTTTATTATTTTGGCTGTTTGCAGCAGCCCTCCATTTGCTTTGGTAATTGCGCCGCGAAATCTAAGATACTAATTGCAGGGTGCTGAATAAATATCTGAATTTTGAACGGGGATGCGAACCTCTGACGACAGAGGATAAGGGCCTGGTAGATATGGTACGTAGGAATGAAATTCGGTCTTTGTTATTGTATCTTCATAGGCCACCGCCTGTTCGACATTAAGAATTTCCACGTCCATTGTTTCTAACTGTAAATCCTAGACTTTTAAGATAAAGAGCGTTCTTACTTATTAACACACCGCCAGCACGAAGCGAACTGAAGTGTGGTTTCTTAGTCTGGGCTGGTTTTATATTATTCTTAAAATTGAACACCATCTTTTTTTAAGTGCAAACGCAACATAATTTCTTCGCCTCGAAAATTAATAAGCCTGTCCTCTTGATCAACTATGCGCACAGTAATTTCCTTTATGCTCTTTGCTACGATTGGAACGTAAATGAGAAACTTTGGAACTTCCACCAACTTAAATCCGGGAGGAACGTTTGACAAAAATTCATGTAGTGTATGGCTACGTTTGCCATTAAGGTACGACTCGCAAACCATATTACATGTTATTCGAATCACATTCACAGGCAGGATTGAAACAGGTAGTGTGGACTCGTGAACTTTTCCCGCCTCAAAAATTTTATTTTCGTAGCCTAGCAGCGAGGCGAGCGTATCTTGTTTTCGAAAATCAATATCTGCACTGCAAATCATTTCACATCTCAAAGCATTGGCATTTTCGCACAATATCAACGAGACGTCGGGTAGCAATGCTCGGCTTAAAAAATGCGGCAATATCATTAATCTCATAAGAACCTTCCGGAACACGAATTTCTTTCGGACGCCCTCCATTCACATAACGGAATGCGGCGTTGGAAGTATCCACGTTCGGTACGGAGAAATATGTTTGAAAATCAGTGAGTGCTATCGACCATACTCCATTACGTAGGTCTATAGGAGGAAAATGAACAGAGCGAAGCTCCGACGTCGTCCCCGTCAATATCAACGTGATAGACATTACTGAAATCTTAAAGTCAATTACACGTACTTTTATAAAAAAAAATCAGCTCGAAAGAAATCTCAAAGACAAGTGCCCGCAATTGTATTCACTGGGCAGTTGTTCGGGAAAATAATTATATATTAAGTTTGTATCGCGCATGTAGGCTTTCACTTCTGGACAAGGACGCAGATTTCCAAAACTGTCATAAACTAGTACATTGTTTCCCGATTTTTTGTATGCTATCCAGTGTGTGCCTTTTCCGCTACTTTTGTCTAAATTTATAACACCTCATTCGTTGTGCCATGGTTTTCTAGGTAGCGAGTCACGCATAAAAACACAGTGAAAATGACGAATTTTTAATTTGTGTGCAAATTTGTTGCTGTCTATGTTTGTAAGCGGACGTTTCGGTAGTGATTTCAGTACTTTCGCTTTCCACGTTTGCTTTTTTTTTACCTCCGCCTACCGCCTCCTGCGGCATAAGGTTTCAAGGTTTCAAGTACAGTCCCCGACCGTTTTTTTTTTTTTTTTTAGCTTCCATTGTGTTATTATGCCTAATTGCTTCAACAAGCTGTTTGCCCTCGTTTTTCGCAGAGTTAACAGCTCTGGCAATACTGCTAACGCCTCCAATCAGTCCGCCGATTGCTCCCAAGGCTAGCAGTATTAACGGTAAGAACTCTCCACGCTTTTTTCCTCCTCTCTTGCGACGCGGTTTTCTCGCAGTCTTCCTACCAAAACGTAAGCCCATTCCACGTTTCACTTTAGTTTTCATAATTTTTTAAACACCCCAAGCTGCGAGTCGTTCACCAAATTTCGAGTTTGGCGATTTTGCAATCTTTTTGCTTTGTCAGCTAATTCGGCGTCGGTAGAATGTCTTGTCTGCTATGTTATTGCTAGTGGTGTATTTTATATCGTGTTCTTTGCAAGCAGAGTCTAGCGAATTTATACCTTTGTCTCCCCTCGCCAATCTTTTAGCTAGCTTAGTCCCAGGCCCGCAAAAAGAATAGCCAGGTAAGTGTGCTTCGAATGGTAGGTGATAAATAAGCGTATTTATTAAACCACGACCAGATTTTTTTTGCGACCCTAACTCTACGAGGCATTACAACACACTGACGTAAAAAGAAAATCGTGCGCTTTATATAAGTTTGTGCTCTCTCTCTCTGTATATATACACACGTACTGTCACTTTGCAGATTAGTTTTTCACATGGAGATCACCAGGCAAGTAGTGTCTCTACCGATACACATCACGCCAGAGGATGAAGCAGTGCCTCATGAATCGCGACATGGCGTCTTATTGCCCAGTACACTTCGTGTTCTTATTTGTGGGGTTTCAGGCTGCGGTAGGATGTGCGTCTTGTTAAGTTTGCTGGAGGAACCGAATGGTGTTAGATATGAGAATGTTTATCTGTACTCGAAATCCTTACAACAGCCAAAATACAAACGTCTGGAGCAAATTTTACATGAAGTAGACGGACTTGGTTACTACACTTTCAGTGACAATGTAAAACGTCCCACAAGAATAAGTTAAGCCTAATACAATATTTTATTTTGACGATGTAGCTTGCGACAAGCAATCAACTATGCAGAAATACTATTCGATGGGGTGCCATATCATGGTCGATCTGTTCTATCTCTGCCAGATTTATTCGCGAATACAGAAACAGATGTTACGCGATAAGACAAACGTACTAGTACTGTTTAGAATGGACGACACAAATTTACATCACGTTTATTCTGACCACGTAAACATGGATATGACGTTTGATAAATTTAAAGATGTGTGTGCTGTGTGTTGGAAAGAGCAGTTTGGATTTTTAGTCATAGTTAAAGAATGTCCCTTACTTAAAGGCAGGTACCATCGGGGATTTGATCAGTTCATAACTATCAACCAGTAAGAAATTAGCTACGCCATTTCGAAGTTCGGCCATAATGGCATGAAGAGGGTCTGCGAAAGTTGCATCACTCAGACAGAGGACGGGCAGTGTAGTGTTGGCGGAAAACGTATGAAATATGTAGGCGAGCCAAAACGTGCTGCAGATGCCGTCAACCAAGCATACATTCAGTCCGCGAATTCGGAAACGTTAAAAGTAATAGAGGCATCTTTAGAACGATTCCTTTCTAACATGACGAGCAAGGTAAGTGACGTGCCTACAAACCCTGCGAATTTAGTGGATAAAAAACTTGAAGTTTTATAAAAGCGTCTGTATGAAAAACTTAAGGAATCGTTAACAGCTCAGATTGCTAAACTGGACGTCGCAATTACAAAAAATATGTCTGTGCTTGCTACGATTCCGCGGCAAGCTTTTACTCCAGCACCAGTGGCCCGCAAGCCACCTGTCGCTTTCGTTAAATCTGTACAGCAAACAGTGGTCTGCAAGCCACCTGCCGCGGTCGTTAAACCTGCGCAGTCTCCAAAGATTACTGTATAAGAGGTGCCAACTTTTTATTTGTTTTTCTCTTTCGTGAATCTTAATGTTGTATGTGAACAAAACTACAGTACTATATATAAACAGCAAACAGTAATTTTTTAAATTAGTACGATGTCTGCGGTCACTGATGACTTATGTCGGGTCATAGAGAACGTGAAAGCTAAATATTTGTTGGCCAAACGTATGCGAATGGAGCGAGACTCTATATGCTGGAAGAAACATTTAAACCAATTGTGTCAAGACTGGACAGCTTGAAGCAGCAGCTACCATCATCACAGGAGCCAGCTAACATCAAGCAAGAAGAAGCGGACATCGAACCAGGGACAGTCAAGAAAAGAAGACACACAGAATATGATGACATTCCTTTAGCCGAATGGAAACGACAGAAGGAAGTTTCTCGAAAACCCATTGCGAGTGCTGAACAATATTTGAAGACATGTAAGCCTGCAATAGCCGACAAGATGTATGGTGTATATAGAAAAAACAAAAAGTGGTATTTGGGAAATTAACAGATTTTTTTCCTTCCTGATGACAGTTTGCAAGTTGGCAATGTTACGATTCGTCCTGCTCCTGGTCTGTATGAATTACTTTTTAAATATACTCCGGGCAACTACACACAGGCATCCTTGAGTCAATACAAGCGTCTTTTATATCTCACCAGTGCACATCTGCGAGACAACGATGCCAACAGCAGAGCATATAAAGACAAAGCGCATTCGAAATTTAGCATTATTGCCAACCTGTTCCGTGATGCTATAGCAGGCTCTGGAATATTCAGCAATAGTAAAATTGATGATAAAAATAGATTACGTCTATTGGGACGACGTAAATGAAATCGTAGTTAGACTGAAATTACTAATTGCCTCTCAGACAGCTGGAAATAATTCGCACACAAACGAAATTACGAGCATAATCGAAGAGTTGCATGAAAGTGGTCATATTTTATAATGTCGCGTGCTGATATTGCTAGCGAACTGCATAAGCCGGCACGATGTAATTACGCTAGACGTAAGATACTACTTTTTAGCAAAAACTATCTTTTCCAGGCGGATCTTGTGGAGATGAGACTGTATGCACGATTAAACAAGGGGCACAACTATATGTTAACTGTAATCAACTGCTATTCTAAATACGCGGGGCAGTCCCCTTAAAGAACAAGACTGCCAAATCAGTCAGTCGTGGAATGTCAATTGTTTTGCGCGGGGTAATTCCGCCTGCCAAATTACAGACAGACCTTGGAACCGAATTTTTTAATCCAGGGTTTCGGAATTTGATGAAAAAATATTATATAAATCACTATGCTACAGGCACAGGCATGAAACAGTTATAATAGAGAGATTTAATCGATCTCTCAAGCCGTGTATGTATCAGCGATTCTCTGCTCGTGGAAAATACGTTTGGATCAATATATTGCCTGAAATAATTAGCGAGTATAATGCTTCAGTACATCGCACGATAGGAATGCGTCCAATAGATGTCAAGGACGATTCGCTGTTGAAAACTGTTTATAAAATTCAAAAGAAAATTGATCCACGCAAATTAAAAGCACATGTAGGCGATTATGTGCGCATTTCAAGGTCAAAGGTCCATTTGCCAAAGGATACCATCCAACTTGGATGAATGAACTGTTCAAAGTTGTAAAAATATGTCACTATGAACCCAGGACATATTACCTCGAGGATTCTGAAGGTTCTCAGATCCGTGGCGGTTTCTACGGCGAGGAAATTAAAAAAAATTTCGTGGTGTTTACTTGATTGAGAAGGTCTTAAGGCGTACGCCAAACAAGCTGTTTGTAAAATGGGCAGGTTTATCGAATAAGTTTAATACTTTGATCAGTGCTTCATCTGTAATTAGTGATATATAAAATATACTGACAAAGCTGTATAAAACTATTGTTTCAAATAATTTTTTTAACATAAATTTGTATTTTATTTACTAACCTACTGGAAAACCTTAGATAGTAATATGTTTTATTAGTATGTGTGTGTGGCAATTGGCCCAGTGTGTAGACATATCTTTCCTGGCGACTTGAAGGCGGGCGATGGCCGAGGTCATAAACATCTCTACCTACCGCAGTTTCCCAGGGGACTTACTGTCCTCGCGACTATTAGACCTGGCCGAGACGGCGACATCATCCCCATGGGAGCTGACGGCGCTGATCTTTTGCCCCCGTTGTGTGACAATAGCACTTACCTGGGGTTCGCTGAACTGTAGCACGGGAAAAACACCCCCTCCCCCCTTAGTAGGCGAACAAGGATGCTGGATCCTTTCGCTCCCCCCACCCCCGCTCACCTGGTGTGCCAGCGACCCCAGGTGACAATTGAAAAGGTTCACTGAACTCTGACGCCCCCACTCCCCTTACCGATAGCTCGCGAGCTTGCCCCTCCCCCGCGCTCCAAAAGTGGTTCGCTACAGCAGTTCCCCCACCCACCCTCGTAGATACGCCCACAGGTACCGAGCTACCTTCCACCCTCCCTCCTTCACCACCCTAACAATGCGTTCGCTCCACATCGTGTACAATAATTTCTGTTTTAACTTTTGCTCGCTGCACAGACATGGACTCTCCATCTTTTGAAAAACTTATATTGGAGGTGTCAGATGTCATCGACGCAGAAATAGAGGCAGAAGGGCGCCGCCCTACAGCAATAGCCGGGCCAAGCAGACTGTGTCGGCGGCGCTCTTCTAATAGCGACAACAGTGAGGAAGAGCGTCCGCTGTCGCCACGTCTCCGTTTCCCTACTGGCGGTAGACGTCGCCGCCGCCTTGCCAGTAGTGGCGAAGATGTCGATACATGAGCGAAAAGACGCGCAAGCGGCGCCAGGCATCCTATTCCCTCGCTGTCGGGCTCCGACATCGCTGACGATGCTGTGACAGACGTCTGGAGGCAGGGGGAGGAGAAGATGTGCTGCAGTCGACATCTTAGTTTCGACGCCCCTGCCGCATCGTCAACTCCACCGCCTCAGAAGCCTGGCAGCGAGAACGCCAAGACTGCTGTCAATGCCGGAGCCGACGTCTTCAGAGCCGCCTCCAAGGATATCTCACCCGCCTCCAGCCATCGCTGCCCCTCGGTGGAGGATTCCTGGGATGTTGCCCCGGGGGCGTCAAGTTTAGAAGCTGCAGGTGCTGCAAAAGAAGCAGAGGACTGGAGGGATGCGTGGCGTCTGCGGTTGGACTTTGGTGACGGCTGTATCATTGTAGGTGAGTCGCCTGTAGGCCAGTCCCCCCAATCTCCCGTTGTCGAGGTAACGCGCCGACAATATTAAGATGCTTCATTTCATCAAGAAGAAATGGGGCAGCAATTTGTTATGGAGACAAGACCTACCTGTAGCTTATACATACCTCAACACCCAAATTCACAGTAGATTTTATAATACTCTGGAGGCTAATCATGAGGGTTGAAAAAAACAGGAGAACTTGTTAACCTTACTGAACTAAACGTGATTGCAGTCATACCAATTATACTTACTGGTAGGAAAGTATGAACAAAATACATCTGATAGAGTCTTGAAGTATTCGAAGAAATACTAATACTCTACAGACACAAATAAACACAAAATAATCCTTAGTAGAATTTCAGATGTAATGTTGACCATTTCCCTAAATTACACCAAACTGTGCATGAAATTATTTGCATAACTGACTGAGCAAAAATTAGACTAGGTGAAAGAGAGTAAATGAAAAATATATAAAATTATTAAAATGCATTCCCATCCTTACAATTCTGAATTTAGGTTTTCAACTATTTAATTGTGAAAAAAAATTTAAGTCTGAAGTTCTCAATTCAGTAAGTCTCAAAATTATAAATAATAAAATCGCCAATCAAAGATTAAAATAATTTAAAGTTCCAATTTAGTATTATGCCAGTGAATGTCGACTCAGAATAAAATTAATGTTCAAAATTCTTTCCTGTTATTTCACATAACTTATTAAATTCATTACAATGATTAGCGTCTCCAAGATATTGACGAAAATGCTCCGGCTTTAAGACATTAAATTATGTTTAGGACCACTGGGTAAGGGCTTCCATTAGTATTTTCATATTACATTTTTCAGTCCAAATATTCACAAACTTAGCATCATACATACACTTTAAACAATAAATCAAATTTAGTGTATTGATTTCCAAAAGTGTTCATGTAAAAATACCAAGACTAAAATGCGTAAAACGTATGGCGTCGGTATCTCTGGCAAGACGAAGCCGATGACGCCGCCGATCTTGCTCGCTCCAAATCTAATAATAGATGCAAAGCTAGGACCTCTTCTGTACTTGTCCTGTTTTCCTACGTTTTACACTTTGAAATGGTGGTTTCAAATCGTAACCTAGCATTATGACGCCGCCTGGGATCATCGGATATAAAATCAGGCATCACCGACGCGATCCGGCCATTTCAAAACCCACCACCATTTTCATTTCTCTTTAAACTTTACAACCAAAGAGCAACTGCAAAAGAAGCTAAAACCTAACACAAATAAAATTTAAAAGAAATAAAATGAATCGGGTGCTTTCAATATTAAATTACTATATTGCATAGAACTAAAATTATGTTGAGCAAGTAAACAAACAAATATTACAATTCTCATCAGAACAAACTAACACTGTTGATAATAAATATACTAGTTACAATCCTGTCAGAATGTAAACAAAAATAATTATTATTCTGTACTCGTTACAACGTTTACTGACACAAAGATTGCAAGTTCAAATCCAACCACCGGCGTTGGATTTTTTTTTAGTGTAGTCTCAGTTAAATAAAAAAGTTTCATTTCGCCCTTAACAGCGACACTAGAGCACTCTCACGACGCTAACATTGGAACAAACATGGCGGAAGCTGACTGCAGCGCCGCCTAGCAGCAAATGGTGGAACCAGTCTTAAATATGACTAAGGGAAATACGAGGGAAAATTTCCCTCCTGTGGGAAAAGAATCCCATCAACAACTGACAGCCGAAAACAAGATGGACGACATGAGCCGATAACAAGATGGACGACGTGAGCCCCAAAACAAGATGGGCGACGTGAGCTGATAACAAGATGGACGTCACATGTCATATGTCACATGACATGTCATGACATCACATGACAAAATGACCGCCTCATGCAGGACAAAATGGCCGCTTCATGCAAGACAAAATGGCTGCCCATGCAAAACAAAATGGCGGCAGACCAATCCAAAATGGCGGCCAAGTCTCCTCGCTCCTCAAGGCCCAGCCCCCTGTCCCAGCTCTGTCTATTTCCTACTACTAACGCATATTACAAAAGTTTGTGATTTTAGTGATCTAGATCATAATAATTGGACAAAAAATAATTACGAACATAATTTACAACGAAATACTATTCTGTACAGTATGTAAGCCACATCTTTATATTACCATTTAAGTCAAGTCTTCATTTGCGGGGTTGATTCTGTCAAATGTCCTACAAAGTTAACTGCCTTGATGTCTTCTGAATAACATTTTGAATTAGTTCGGTAGCATCCTACATCAGATCAACTAGCATTGGACAGTTTCTCAAATCAGAGAATTCCTCAAGATCACGCACAACACTAAGAGCCTCAGCATAGTTCTTGATCTTTAAGTCGTCCACAGTTCGTTTGGTTTCACCCTCTCGCTCGTTGTTTTCACCATCGTCATCTTGATCAACTTCTTCAACTTTAATGTTCTGGATTAGTTGAACAGCACTTTCAACTCCTCCTTCAGTGACGAGATCGTTGTCGAAAGAAACAACAGCTTCAGCATCGATGTCCTGGCGTCCTTTTTTCAAAAGTTCAGCAAGCTGGTTAAGGGGTGTGTTATCATCGTCTTCTGTCTCCTCAACTTTCTTGAAGCCTACTTTCGCAAAGCATTTCCTTAGGG
This sequence comes from Medauroidea extradentata, assembly GCA_003012365.1. Taxonomy (NCBI): domain Eukaryota; kingdom Metazoa; phylum Arthropoda; class Insecta; order Phasmatodea; family Phasmatidae; genus Medauroidea; species Medauroidea extradentata. Next base: position 27,476 of record PNEQ01018160.1, on the reverse strand, counting down.
TGTCAGGACGAATATATTTTGTGGTGCGAGAAACTCAATAAACACAGATCCTTACTGTAATATTTTTGGTCACTTCTGTCAATGATGCACTGTTCCCCATCTTTGCAAGAAGATGCTTTAACACTTGCTTCCTGTAAGAACACTTCGATGTGTATATTACATTCTTGTAAATGGACTGGGTTATCGATGTGTTGGCAGGGAAAAATTTGAGTGTTACATTTGACAGCTCGTTGTGAAGGTGGTATGTTGCATTATCGAAAAACAACACGATCTTCTTGATCTGGTTCTTCATTTTCAAATTGAAACCATGAAGCCAGTCACCCATGCTTTTTTGTTGCTGTGCCATTGTACTGGAATGGAGCCCCAGTCAAGGCCTTTGAAGGATTGTGGATTAGCAGTTTTTCCAACCACCAAGGGTTTTTCAAGGTCACCTACCACGTTGCCTTAAATAAAAACACTTACTCTCTTTTTAGCCTTCTTACCACCAACTGTGGTGCATTTACAGAGCAAACACCCAAGTAAACACACAACAGATATTTATTTTTCTCAGAGTATGCAAATCAGATATTTGAAGTACAAAAAAAAATACAAGGATTACAATATCAAAAATTACAGCGATTCTCATCACACCCTAACGGAGATGATATAAAAGTCAATCTCGAATCAATTTTTACCTCATTCACCTTAATAGCTCTACATATAGTAGAAGTTACACTAAGTATTTGACATGCACTAAGTCCATTCTCAACCCGTAATGTATATGCACCAAGTCTGTCATCCAGTTTACTATCAATAATAATATGCATTACAAACAATTTAATGAATTTGAAGGGTACATTACAAACTCGATTGCAAAGTGCAAAATTAACGTGTATGTACGACCCAAAGTACTATACTCGTACAACACAAATTGACAATTTCTTGGATTCTTCACAGAATTTGAATTTTGTATTCGTCCGCCTTGTTCAAGAAGAGAAGTAAATAAATATCGAAACAGTACCTTATGTGCTGACTGTGGTGAACTCGCCGTCCGTCCAAACCTGTTCTGCTTATCGTAATAGTCGGCCTCAAACTAGGCCCAACCCTGAGCCCAGCAAGCCTCTTGAAGATACCAGAACAGCAGGCGAAATTTTCTCCTACACCAGGCAGTCACCGAAGTACAACACGCGCACACATGTGCCGTCAAAGTCGGCAGGCGTTTACTCGAAACACGAACACCTCCAAAAACGTACTAGTGAGTGCATTAGGTACTCGGAATTATCAACATGTCGTTAACATTAACTGCAACACCGCAACACCAGAGTTGCTGCGAGGTCCGGTAACCTTCCACTTGACGAGCTTGTTTTAACTTTCCAGACCGCCAGCCTGGCCCATTTTGCTCGCGAACTTCCCGGGCTTCATGCTACCTAGCGCAGTGCTTTTTAGCAACCACTAATAACGCACTCGCCATACAAGTTTCCACGCTCATACCGATACATACTTTAACATCGCCACGCCTAGTACCATACCTTCAGCAGTTGTCATAAACAAAAAACTACGCGACTGGTAACATCCCGCGGCATTCTACTTGATGCCAGCTTGCTTAGCAGTCTTAGCGGTCAATACCTCTCGCCCGGTGCGTGATATACTCGTCCTACCTTTAGCACACCTGACTCGCCACCCCTTACGCGCATGCGCGAGCGCGCCTTCCCCTCTCCTCTTAATCAGGACGAGCGAAGCGTGCACCGCACTACAAATGTGATGCAGAACCATGACCATAACTTCTGGTTGTACATCACACAACACACTTCTCTTTCTGCTCAGCTAAGGTTTTTGATGGTTGAACACATCCGTGGGTTGGTATCCTTGAATCATTGATGATAACTTATCTTTCAATTCTTCAACAGTCTGTGATTCAACATCATTAGCCTCACCACATACACTACTCCAGACATTTTCTAAAACTTTCTAACCAGCAATTTCAAGCTTTGAACTCGTGTTTACCTAGTTTTTTACTACTTTTAAAGCTTGCTCCTGAATTAGTGGCCCAGAGACTAGCATACCTTTAGACCTACAGTTAACGAACCACTCCCATATTGTGTCGTCAATGTTTTCATTTCCTGTTGACCTCGCATTTATTCGTTTAACTTGTCCTGCTGTCCCCTTAAACCACTCTTCAAGAATTTGGTCTATATTTTTTATTGTGTCAAAAATCTGTGTTTCCCCTCAACTAAACCGTACTACGAACTGGTTTAGAGACACTTTTTCTTTTTTCGTATGCTTCACTCACTGTTACTTTCTGCCTAAGAAAAAGTGTTTTATGGTTCGGTATATCACATACTAGAATTTAGGACAGAACTTGCAACCTAATGGACTCAACTCAAACAAAAAAACTCCCTATACATTTGCCTAAATCACTTAACAAATCATACAAGCACTGCATGTCTATTGTCTGTGAGAACTAGACAATTGAAAGCATGAAAAAATGCAAATGAAGACAACACATTTGTAACATTTCCCTTGCTCATCGTTTTTTTGGAGCCAGATAATTAGTCTGGAATTATACAGGGTGAGTCGGGAGGAAAGGTGTATGCTTTGAGGGGTGATAGTACTAATGATTCTGAACAAAATGTTTCTAATTAACATATGCCCTCTTCTTAACCGTTTCAGAGAATCCTAATGAACGGAATAATTATAGGTGGTGGTAAATCACGCTACTGTTATCTTATGTAGTGTATAATTTTGTACATTTCCACATAATGGCGCTCTAAGCATGGTGCAGTTGTTTACCTAAGTCCAAGTCCTACAGTGCTGTTATGTTATGTGTACAGTGAATACAGTTCAGTGTAGTCAAAAATACCACAGGTTTTCACACATTCAGAGTATGCTGACATGATGTTTGTCTACGGTTTCTCCGATGAGAATTCCAGAGCCGCTGTTCGTGAGTACGAACGACGATATCCTAATTGCAGATTTCCAGATAGCAGGGTGTTTGCAGGATTGTGTGACCATGGTACGCTCCCCAGCGTAAATGTTGTATCCGAACGTCCTGTACAATAAGCTCTTAATAAAGTTGAGAAAATTCTTCAGGTGCATAGAATGATGCTATATTGAGACAAAATTCTGGCAATATACCTTAGAAATATGCTGTGTCGATGTTAGAGGGAGGGGAGAGTCCTAAGTTTAGTATTACACCATACTGTAAAACATGTATGTGCTGCATCAACAAGGAGTGGAATTAGGGGGGATTTGCTCGCGAGGAAGTTGTTGGAGTCGCCTACAGAGTTACGCCATGTTGCGACACGAAATGATGTCATGTCTCAGGAATGTGGCGACTCATGTGATGGGGAGCGAGTGGGATGTACTAAGGTTGGTATTGCACGACACTGCGACACGTGTATGTGTTGACTCGATGAGGAGGGGGAGGTGGTGTAGGATGACATCATGGTATAGAGGCGAGGAGTGTCACATGATGAGCTTGTGATTAGCATGCATGTGGTGACTTGGGAAGAAAGGAAAATACTAAAGGCTGGTCATAATAAGGGGTTGGGGGCACCTGCTAGTGACTTGAGTGTAAAGTATGGTGGGGGTACTAAGGAAGCTTGTCTAGGCATATGGTATTGATTACTTTGTTATTGTAATTTAAGAAGCTATATTCTATATGTGGTGTGGGTGGGGGTTAAGTTATAATGCGAAATCGAAATGTTTTCGAAAGACCCGGAGAAAACAGCTTTAGTTTATTTGATTGGGTTTATCGGGAATCGTTCATGTATAGCTATGGGACATGGCAGGGGATATAAGGAGGCTTGTCCAGGTGTAATATAGTTATTTACTTAAATTATTTTACTAAGGAAATGTTTTTAACTATGAGATGAGAGTAGAGTGTTTGTAATGTAAAATATAAAATCATTCGGAAGACTCTGAGAAAACCCTTATATTTTATTATATTGGATTTATTGAAAAATGTTCGTGGGTAGCTAGGATAGGAGTCGGGTTTAAGTTACATACATTGGGGAAGGGTTATGGAGCCTGTCGAGATGTGATATACCCTTTTAATTAAATTAGTTTTATTAAAAACATGTGTTTTACATTATGAGGTATGAGTTTGTGTTGATAGGAATGCGAATTTAAAAAAATTTCGGAAAACTCCGAGGAAATTACCCAAGAAGTTTGCCTACATTTAAGTGAAACAACTTAAAGACAAAAAAATATTTTTTTTTTCTTTTACACTATAATACCCTCGCATAAGAACGTATCAGGAAAGTTCCTTAACCAACCCCATATTCACAGAAAATATTAGTGATAACCGACTTCTTAAGTTATGGAGCCAACTACACTGTGTGAAAATAGTGGAATACGATGACAATCTGTGGAAAGTAAGGCCCATGTTTGACTGCATCCATTTTAGATGCAAAGCACTTCAGCTGGAAGAGCATCTTTCAATTGATGAGTAGATAGTACCATTTCGTAACCAACTGGCGATCAAGCAGTACATCCGTAGGAAACCCTGTCCATGGAGTGTTAAAATTTTTTATGTTGTTTGGTCAAAGAAATTATGTCGGCAAGACAGCAAAACAGAAGATGCTGACAGAGATGTTATACTGTGTAATGTTATAAGGATAATATGAACTTATTATTTCCCCATACACTATCATATTCCTCAACTGAGAAATGACACAAATAAAATATTGAATGGTTTCTGTTTTTGTTAAAACAACAGAATTTTTTCTATAATTCTCAGTCATAGATGTTAACGGTTACGATGCAAAGTGCTACTCCATACGCTATATACTTAGCAAAAGTACCATATTTACAATCTCCATTACAGCCACACAAAACAATTCCATTCAACATCAATTGATTAATACCTCGGCTAGTGATTAGTTAACTATCTCAGTCGGCAAAACACACAGTTCGAAGGAATTCTCAGACCTCTTGTTAGTCTTGCAATAGAAACTGTCTACTTCATTTACCCGTAAACATAAGAGCAAATATCAACAAAATACTTAATTTTCAGTTATACTAAAATGTATAATTTGCAAAGCCAAATTTACTAAAAAAAAAAAAAAAGCACTCATTCAAATACATGTAATTAAATCTGAAGGCTCGTAAGCGATTTCTTACTGTTTTCCCACGATGACTTCAGGTTCACTACAAAAACTATTCTAATTTAACACAGAAATTTGCCTCTTCTATAATCGGCATACTTATGTAATGATTGGTAATAACTATAGCTCTCTCCCAATAGAGCCTCTAACTTTTATGTTGACGGTATATGCGAACTTGGCATAGCTTCCTTCAATCTACTGTAAATTCACATCATGATAGTTTGGGAGTTAAGCAGATAAGAAGAATATTCCTTCCAAAAATTAACTAACATGAAAAGCAAACTTTTTCTAAACAATGCTTCTTACTCAGGGAAAAAAACAAAACAAATATTAATCTAGCATAGAGAATAACCTCCTCAAATGCTTAGAGATATTGCAGTAAAATCTTTACACACAGACACACACACATATATATATATATATATATATATATATATATATATATATATATATATATATATATATATATATAATCATCAAATAAAATACGAAATTCGAAATAAATTACCATTTCATCACCAGAAAATATAAAAATTTGGTTATTTACATTCTCAATAAATATTGCTAGATTTAGCTTATTTCAGTATCTTACACTATTATAAAGAACATTTGACAATATAATTGAAATTAAATATTGATTGGTAAATACAACATGTAAACAAATTCCAGTAGGAATGTTGTAATACCATTACAATGTAGAACCAGATTTCTTCTGCAAGGAGTGAAAATGGTTATAATTTTATGCCCACCTTAGTTCAAAATATATTGAAAACTTTGGAGAGGGCATACAAGAAACGTGTCACGAATAACTCCAAAACAGGGTGTGGAAACAAAAATATCCAATTTGAAGGATAAGTATTTTCATTTTAAATAATTATGTTTATGTTATTACATATAATAATTGTAATAATAGTAACGTAAGTGGGGAAGGTGAACAAAGTATATTAAACTGGAAATTTACGTATGTTATCAGTATATGTACATAAACCTTTAAATAACTATCGTAATGTAACAGTCCTGAAATCATTTTAAGATGCAATTTGGCTTGTACATATGTCTTTCATGGCTAAACAAAAAAATGTATCCCCACATCTGCTATTTTATTTTAGATGTATTACAAACAAGTTTGGTTATGCATGTACAAGTTATGCAAGTACAATTTTTGTTTTATAATTTAGTAGCCAGAAGGGAATACGTTGCAAATAATGTTATGCAAAATGCAGAACAAGAAAATTGGGCCATGTTCTGCATTAAAAAAGTGATGCTCTGTTGCAGAGATTTGAATCATATTCTGGGAAATCCCTGCAGTGCTTTCCCGGAAGCAGTAATGGGACGCAAAGGCTTCGTAAACAGCCAACAGCTTGTGAAGGATTCTGGGCTTGAGCTTCGAAAGTAAGTTCATATAGGATTTTTCCTTCAGGATTATCAAAGATGTGCCAGTGTGGTTTATACTAAAATATTATTGTTCATAACAGTTTGTTTTAGCCATATTAACACTCAAAATAATACATGTGCAAAATGGGGAGGGACAATATTATAGGGTTGAGTACTATCTGTAACATAATTTCTGTACCTGAAACTTTCAAACGCACATTCAATCGTATTTGAATAAAGGCTGGAAAGCTGTGTGACAAGTAGGCAGCACCTGTAAAACAGCATGTTAATGACATCTAAGTGTCATGTTGAAGTGTACTACAGGCTTTTCATCATAAAGTGAGGACTGTTTACATTTTTCTTTCATATTCAAACTTCCATGCAACGAAAAACCAGTGTAAATGTTTCAAAAGTCAACATGAATGGGCCGAATAAATTACATTTATTATAAGTTCTGCTATGTTCTCAGTGTATAGTGAAAAGCATACTAAAATTTAGATAAAGCTGGGGTAAGGAATCTTTATTAACATGGAAGGTCAGTTACATAACTTCATACCTAAGACTACAGTTATATAATACGTTCATAAGTTATGACACCACCAAAAATCATGTGTTATAATCAGCATTGAAAAATTACTTTGTATAAGGTGAAATTTCGCTAATTCAATGACCTGCATGTTAGAATCAAATATCCTATGCATACTCAAGTCCCAACTATTTGTCCTCTAGCTGCGATTCAGTGCAACATAAGCAATGAACGAATAGACAGAATCATGAATCTTCAAGTACTTTTATAATATCTTTGAGTATTGCACGTACATGTTTCCGTACTAAGGTAGCAAGGTAGTCCTCTCCTACAACAGGACACACAAATGTAGAATCACCAACAATGTCCTGTCCTTCCATGGTTGTCTGGGTCCCAACATCAGAACTTAGAATTTGGTCATCATCTTCAGAGTCGTCACAGGATGGAGAAGCGGCTTCAGTCTCGGAGAGGTCTGGCGACAACATTAATTGCTTTTGCAGCAGTGCATGAGCTACAACGTCTTTATTGGAGGCAGGAAGAGGTGTATTGCTTCGTATATTCAGTACTTCACATTTACCTTCAGGGTAGCAGCCAATCATCTCTTGACAATGTTCCCAACTTATAGGACAGGAACTTGTACAACAACCAATGTTCACCCAAGTTGCACTCTTCTGTGTATTCACGGTAGTTTCCTTCACCGTCCCAGTAGGAATACTCTACACACTGATCTTCAGGCTGTATGTGATCGTAGTGGTCAGCAGGAGCGAAGTGCTGCATCTTATCACATTGTGGTCTACAGAGAACTGACCATCTTCACAAGAGAGCTTGAGAGAGGTGGAGTGGTGGTGGAGGGAGGTATTCTTGAAAGACAACTGAGGAAAAACTCACTCATCTTCTACATGGAAAACTGGTACAATTTATCAGAATGTCCCATATTCTTGTACACATACGACTGAAATAACACTTGATGTAGCAGAACAAACTTCCAGAAATTTGTGCTTAATTTTCACTTGCCGACTCGTCGTTACATGCAGCCTCCTCCATCTTGACTGGTAATTAAGAACTGTCTTCACTGACATATACTAATATATCCCTTAAAAAAATTTTCTGGTGAGAAATTAATATCTTGCAGCAGTTTCTCTCTATACACAGGACACAGGTGAGAAGCACAACCTGATGTAAGGCATTGGATATGTGTAGACGTTATTGCACTTATGTTACGTTGCAGTTCATCACATTTATCCACAACAACACACTCTGGTGTCTCACCCCCAGATTTCATTTGGTCCAGAGTCAGTGGTAGTGGCAAAAATGGTTTGCATAAATGAACAGGACAGTTATCAACATCACACGCAAAACAAGCGGTAACATTACTAGTAGTGCGTGGTGAGAAGGGGTTGAACGTTACTCGAAAGTGGTTGCAGTCTCTACATATTTGTAAATAATATTTGTTCAGAATATCTCCACTCCGCTCTTCACTTTCAAACTGAATTTCATAAATTACACACTGTTTGCTGGGGACCACATAGGCATAGTTATCAGCCCAGGGCTCGAACATGGGGCGAGGTATAGTTTCCTCCTTGGTAATGTCATGTCGAAGTACTGGTTTGTAGTCTTCAGAATCTTCAAAAATGTTGTTGCGAGCTTCGTAACTAAAGTATTCATAAATGTCATTGCACTCTTTGTCACTTAAGTTTATATGACTGTAATTGCGATCTTCTCTAATTTTTCTACGTTTCTTGTAAGCCTCGTGTTTTATATGTGAAAACAGAAAACTTTCAGTTCCATGGGCCCTGTACATGATGATGGATTTACAAGTTTATTATGATGACAAATATACTTCACACATCAGAGGCGTGCATGGAGACGTCCACCGAACTTTCCCTTTGTTCAAAATGGCAGTGTGGGTCCAGCCAGTCTACAAACTTGCAGGGAACAGGCGTCACACAGAACACATCTTCGTCGTTGACCCAAAGAAGGTGTTCAAGTCCATTGCAGAATTCGAGATGGTTTGGAAGACCAACAGGCATGTAGTGCACCCGGCGAAAACCAACTTCCACCTCGATGTAGTCGTGGAACTCTTCTGGTCGAAATCTAGTGTCCATTGTGCACCATGCTGTGAGTAACGTAGTATCTTGACCGAGCAGTAACTGTGCAGTACCCCCGTCCGGGCCTGCTGTATACTTTCTGCTCTGATGTCACTCTAGCTCACGTCACTGGGGTTCCCAAACACCACAGCTGTAGGAGTAGCATGTTCAGGCGCGAACAGGTCAGGTCCCGCTCACACAACTTGGCAGCAGTGTTCAGGCTTGTCGAACTTTGTGTTCAAGTAGCGAAACGACGGACACTCGTACGTAGTTTGCAAGTCTATAATATTAACATTTTCGTTGCAATAAATACTTAGCCATTTTATCTGCTCCACCCCAGCAACAAAGACAACTTCTTCATCATTCATAATTTCAGTTAATACATCTTTAATTTTCTTGACAAAGTGTAGTGGCGCTGGAAGTTCGGCTGTCAACTTCCCAACATCAACTCCAATATGTTGTAACATTCTAGCCATATTGCGAGTCAAATTCAAATTGAATGGCCGTAGATGTACAATTCCTGGGCACAAATTTGCAAACCATTCATCAACACACATGTTTGCATAATAGTGACCAAGAGCTCTTGATTGCACGTCATGAAACTCAAAATCGGGTCGCACAGGATATAGTAAAGATAACATCCAATCATCACGCGACTTCAATGGCATTCCCCGATTGATGGTGTATCCCAAAAACGTGATCTCATCCAGATGTTTGCTAAACTGGGTCTTGCTCTCATTAATGGTCATTCCAATACTAGCCATTAATTTTCTACACTTGTCAAGGCACCGCGGCTCCTGTGATGCTACAAGGGAATCATCACCCATATACAGCTCATCTTCTGGACAACGTCCGAACTGATGAAGGCTCATCCAGGTAACTAGGATGCAGTTGCAGATCGATCCAACCAGCTGGGTGAAGTAACTTCCACTAGCGATGTCTGAGTTCTTCTTATACCTGTCACCATTCTGGATTCGAATAATGGTGTGTGTAAAGTACTTGCGGATGTAATAAAACATTAATATCATCCGTCTGGCATCTGCTACTCAGTGGTCCTTGTACTCAACAAAATTGACATTCTCCATCAAAATATCAAATGCTAGGTCTACTAGCCACTTTGGGACACTATTGTAAAACTTTGAGAAATCAATAGTGGCGAAGTTTCTATAACAAGAGAAACGATTATGAGCACAACGTGCTCCGCCGGTTACTGTCTCATAGCCGTAAGCAATGTGCCGGAACTCAACTGGCTTAAACTTAATTGCTTCAATTAATGGCTTGGCAAACACAGCCTCACCAAAGGTCGTGGTTGCTTGATATCCCCATACGGCACCTTCACCAAGTGCCAGAATTTCCTAACGGCACTGACGGCATCGGAATCGTTCTTGATATCACCTTTCGTTCTATATCCAAAGTCCTTCCATGGTAGTCCAGGTGACATATCCCATATATCCAATACTGATTAAAATATGTCATTTAGATGCAACATCTTCACTTTCTCAATCAATCGAAATTTGTTACGTGCTTGTGTGATGGCACCATTCAGAAGTGGGTCACTGGGTCAGACTGAGTTGTTTCCAAATTCTAGAACATCCTTAACGATGTCTGACATGTACAGAGATCTAATCTTGTTTGAGACATACGGAATGTCTCGCAGAAAAGGAGTGCGTCCTATAACTCCAAAGGTGCGATGGGCAAAGCCTTTTAACTTTCCCAGGTAAACAGGCATTCTTGTGTCCAAGACCGAACTGAGCTTAATTTAGTATTTTCGCCCCTTAATCCCTTGCATTATATGTTGCAAAAACTGTCGTGGATAATGAGAGCGTAGGCCTTTGTGCCGGCAGGTATATTCTCTGCTGCTGTCATTTCAATGCGACTATCAATTACTCCTGTGTTTATACGATCGTCTTGTTTACTTATGTCAAATACAAGGAGCGGGGCACTGTTCATGAATTCATCAGGTTCGAGTGTGGTCGAAGCTTCGTGTCCATAGTATGATTTCTGGAAATCTGCAAACATTTGGTATGCCGACATGAAAGAACCATTACTGAATTTCGTGTTCAAGTCCACGTATGTAAAACTTTCAGAATTAAAATAAATTTTGGCATTCTTTATATCGATGTGATCAAACTTTGAGCGATCTGCACTTGTGGTATTCTGTCTTGTGTTCTGGAATGCTAGAATTATGTAGCGTGGTTTTTCCATTGCAAATGGTGATTTAACATTCCAATTTACGTTTTGAGACTGAGTAAGGGCCGGACAAGTTTCCAAGCTCCACGAGTGGAAAGCTACATCTGTATTCCTTCCTTTCTCGACAAACTTGAGCAGTTTTATTCTCTCTTCCATTTTTACTTGAACATGTGGCAGCAGCCACTCTATTGATTGTAAAGAGAGTGTTGTGACCTCTGGGTTTTCTGCAGTATCCAGTAAAGAATTTGTCTGAGTATTGGCTAAAAGTATAACCAACTCTTGTTTAAAATTCACTATAATATGTTTGTAATCTTCGGTGAATCCTAGCAACGAGGAAAGTCTTACACATATTTCAAATCTTCCACATTCGTACACTGGGACTTTATAATTTGGTTCGATTCCCCATCCGGCCATTTTGGCTGCGGATAGTTGGTTGTATGTTAGAGATAGGTAGTTCTTCATAGTAGCCGTAATACCTGCATCCAGTGTCTGATCAACCTCGACACCATTCATTCAGTTGCTAATCAATTTTATAAATTATTTAAAGTACTCCATTTTTAATTACCTTGGTGATTACAGGTAAGGCATTTACTCTCTTTGTTAATGTACCTCTGAATCTTAAGTATGAGTTGCATGGCAAAGTATAAATGTCTTGGTTTTGCATCGGTATTCGAACCTCGGACGACAGCTGGTATGGACCAGGTAGGTATGGTGAATAAGCATGAAATTCAGTCTTTGTGATGTAATCCTAGTAACTAACGGGCTAGTCCACATTCAGTATTTCTGCTTCCATTCTTCTTGACTTTGAATCCTAGACTCTTTGTTAACACACTGGTTGCTCGTGACAAATTGACCTTTGGCTTGGTGGGGAGACTTGTTTTTATATTCTGTTTTCTAAAGCTCAGCCCCATCTTTCTTCAAGTGAAAACACAATGTAATTTCTTCGTTTCTGAAATTAATTAGTTTATCATCCTGGTCGACTATACGAACAATAACTTCCTGCACATACTTTTCTATGATTGGTGCATAAATTAGATTTTTCGGGACTTCTACCAGTTTGAATCCAGGTGGAACAGTTGCTGAAAACTCGTGAAGTTTATGGTTCGGTTTACCATTTAGATGTGAGCCTGTTACAAGATTGCAGTTTACTCTTATGACATTCACTGGCAAAATGTTTACAGGTAGTGTTGACTGGTGTACTTTTCCATTCTCATACACCATGTGTTCGAATCACAGCATGGCTGCTAGAGTATCTTTCGTGGTGAAGTCAATATCTTCGCTGCATAAAATTTCACTTTTCAGAGTGTTTGGATTTCCTCACAACACAAAACTTACGTCAGGATCTAATGCTTGCTTGATGTATGCTGCAATGTCTTCGATCTCATACGATCCTGTAGGCACAGTAACCTCTTCAGTGATGTCACTTTTTACATAGCGAAATTTGCAGTTTGAACTGTCCACATTAGGTACAGAGAAATAAGTTTGGAAATCTATTAGTGCCACTGACCACGAACCTTTTAAATCCAGAGCTGGAAAATGCACGGAGCGCAACTCTGAGCTCTTGCCTGTCAACATCAATGTTACAGACATGACTGATGTAAAGTACTGCTTGTACCAACATTTATTAATCACTAATTGAGAACTGAAGACATGAATGGCCACAGTTCCACTGGCTAGGTAATTGCTCGTTAAAATAATTATAACTTAGTTCCACCCCCTTAAAATACTTGTGTACTTCTATGGGCGGGCGAAGGTTTCCAAAACTGTCATGGAAATCAACATCGTTTCCATATTTTCTATAACTAACCCAGTGAGTTCCTCGGCCATTAGACGAATATAAATAATTCCACATTCATTGTGTCTTGGTTGTGATGGTAATTTATCTCTCATGAACACACCCCTGAAATTAGGTATTTGTAATTTTCTAGCAAACTTTAGTAAATCTAGGTTTGTTAGTGGTCGATTGGGTAGTTTTAGGATTGTTTCTTTCTCTTTCTGGTTCTTTTTTTCAGACATCCTCCACCCACAGGGTATGGTCTTAGGTAAAGTCTTTTCCTGTTTTTTGGCCCTACTGCAACAGCTTCCATTTGCTTGTTGTGGCATTGAAGTTCTTCCAACTGCTTACCTTGGTTTTTCGATGTATTCACTGCTCTAGAAATACCGCTAACTCCACCAATCAGACCTCCTAGTGTTGCCAAACGAGGCAGGAGTAGAGGCAGGAAACCTCCGTGTTTCTTGCTTCCTTTCTTCTTCGTACGACTTTTATTTTTCATCCGACTGACTATATTTTTGTCAGACTGTTTGGATTTAATTCGAGTGTTTGTAGAAGTGAATAGGCTGCCCTTTATTCGCAAACCCATTCCTCGCTTGACTTTAGTCTTCATGATTTTGGATACTCCCCAAGCAGCTACTCTTTCACCAAACTTTGATTCCTTAGATTTCGCAATCTTTTTTGCTCTGTTTGCAAGGACAATGTAAGCAGTGTGTCTATCTTCCAGCTTGTTACTATTAGCATAGGCTCTGTCGTGCTCCTTGCACGCCTCGTCCAAATCGTTGACTCCGATGTCACCACGCTCAAGCCTCTTTAGCTTCTTTTCCGGTCCACAGAATCTGTACCCAGGAATATGTGCTTCGAAAGGTAAGTTATTTAAAGGAGTATTCACTTGTTATCTTCCACTCTTTATCTTACTCCTACGAGATGTCACGATACTCTTTAGTTGAAAATATATAAGTACCTGTTTTTTATATATTGTATTCAGTATCTTTCTAGCCTTCGAACAGTACTGATGTTAATGATGCATCTCCACTGCTGCTTCTGTAGTAAAGTATTTACAACCATGTGTAATATGTTAAGGCAGGAAAAAAATACATGTATGATGAATTCTTCAAGAACGACATTTCAGTGTGAATTCTGCCAACATAGGTTTTCTCGGAGTGATTCGTTGAAGACACATAATAAGCTTTGTAGTATTTGATCTCCACAACAAGAACAGCAACTTCAAGCAGCAATCACAATTTATGTGCTCTCCTCACACGCCTCTGCACTCTCTGCAACCATCTCCTCACACAACTATGCGTGCTCCACAACCATCTCCACATACAACTATGCACTCTCCACACAAGACTAGGCACTCTCCACACATGTCTCAGAATCCATTTACTTATGCTGTACATGACTCCACACACTCTCCACACAAGTCTCCTCATGCTCTGAACATGTCTCCACAATCTACTCCACATTCAACTCCAAAGACTTCTAAAGTTCCAATAATTTTACATGAAGGTGGCAACATACGTATCGACAAGCAAAAAGTTAGTTGACCCATACGTATTACTACCGAAGATGAAGTCACCTCTCACGAATCGAGACATGGTCCCCTCCTACCTAATACTGTGTGTTGCATCATAACAGGACCATCAAACTGCGGCTAGACATGTGTGCTCTTAAGCTTGCTGGATGAGTCTAATGGTCTCCGGTTCGAGAATGTGTACTTATACTCGAAATCACTACAACAGCCAAAGTATCAGCGACGTGGAAAAATTCTAAGTTAAGTGAATAGACTTGGGTATTTTCCATTCAGTGACAATGAAGCAGTGGTACCACCAAGTCAAGCTCTACCAAATTCTGTGTTTGTCTTCGACGATGTAGCCTGTGAGCAACAGGTTTGTATCCAGGAACACTTTTGCATAGGAAGATATATGTCAGTAGATTCCTTTTACCTTTGCCAGACCTATTAACGTATTCCCAAACAGCTATTGAGAGATAATGCTAACCTTTTGGTTTTGTTTCACATTGATGACTTGAACTTGAGACATGTGGACCGGGAGTCTGCGACTCCGGTTCACCACACTTGAAGATCTGTTGGTTATACAATATCTTGGACTGGCAGTGAGGTTGCTATGGAGGAAGTTGGTGCGTGTGCCCTGTGCGACCAGTGATTTGAATTCCCCGCCCGGACTTCGGCCGTGCTCGGCCGCCGTCGGATGCGCTCGTGTTCGCTCTCCCCTCCTTCCCCCACTTCTCCCTCCCGTGCCTAGCTCAGACGCTCAAGTCTGCCAGACAAGTAGTCTTCTCCTGGGCCCGTTTTGGGGCGCTTGTGTTTTGCTTGCGACCGCGGTGCGACACCTGAGCTGTGTCATCGGTAAGTTCTTTTTTCGTTTAATTAAGTTTTATGTTTCTATTTTCTGCGTATTTTCAGTTAGGTTTGGATTTGTGATTGTTTTCGTTTATGACACGTCGAGGGTGTGCTGTCGTGGCCGCGAGCCCAGTACGACTTGGGATTGATTCCTGCCATAATTTTTGATGGAGTAAAGTGGCGTGCGTGTGTCGGCCACAGCAAATTTGTATTTTTCAGCCTAATCTTGTAACGTAAATCTGTATAAATCTCTCAGTGGAGAAAATATCCTGTATACACCTATTTGTCAGAGTTTGTATGGTATCGTGCGCTATATAAAATTGTCTTGCTAAGGTCTGTCTTACATCATTGGTAGTTTTGAGAACCCTGTGTCGATGCCGTACCTTAAATGTGTGTTCTAATGGGAAGGTTACTGGTGAGTGGCACTGGGCCTTGGTCGATGCTTAGCAACGCCAAGATTAGCAGCCTGTTATTACTGAGTCTGCTAAAAGCGGGCTCACATGTTTACTCTGATTACGTTAATACAGGCATGACTTTCGATAAATTCAAAGAGGTGTGTGCTTTTTGTAATAGCCAAAGACTTTCCCTTACTTAAATAGAGGTACTGGTGTTCATAAGCCTTCGTCAGTGAGAAATGAGCTACATAATTTCAAAGTTTGGCCATAATGGCCTGAAATATAAAATGGAAAGTTGTTTAGTGCCTACCGATGATGGGAATTGTAGTGCCGAAGGAAAAAGACTTAAAAATATTGCAAGTCCGAGAGAAGACGTAGATGCTGTTACGAAGACATATATTTACACACTTCGTGGTGTTTGATTAGTTTAATACAAACTGTGCTAGACAGAACAGGTAATGATATTGCAAGCATGGTAAAATGTGTGGAAGTTAAACTCATTGCTATTCCTGTTGATGTGGAGAATTTACTGGACTTAATGCAATAGAAGGATACTTAATGTAATTGAAGGTCTGACAAATGAAACTTTTGGCACAGACAAAGTCCTTTACCAGATTACAACATACATTACTAAACTTGAAGCTTCGATTAAAAATATTGAAAACATGCTAATATCAGTTTATAATCCACCTCCAGTCATAATTTTAGAAGAGAAAAATAGCAAGCCGAGCTCTAGGCCTCCACCTAAGAAAAACAACATATAAATACCCTGTCTTGTCATTATAAGTGGGTAGTACAATGTCTGACATTGTCGGTTAATTACACGCCGTGATTAAAATTATGCACACAATGTGATTGACAGCTCAACATGCTAGAATGGAATGTGATATGATTAATGAAGAAGCTTTCAAACCTATAACAGACAGACTGGGCAGTTTGAAGCCGAAATCACCTCCGCCTGTGACAGTGAAAAAGAGCCTCAAACTATAGTGAAATGCAAGAAATCTGCACAAGAAGTTGATGAAGATGATTTGCTTCTATCCGAGTGGAAACGGAAAAAAGAAACAAAGCCGAATGTTTCATGATTTCTTGACAAACTCACAGTCCAAGGATAGAACATACGGAGTATACAAGCAAAATAAAAAATATTTCTTGGGAAACAAGCAAATATTATTCTTGCCTAGTAATGATGTAAAAGTAGACTCTGTTGTAATCAAACAAGCTTCTGGACTCTACGAATTATTGTTTAAACAAAATCCTGGTACTTATTCGCACGGTGTCCTACAACAGTATAAACATATTTTGAAACTTATGAGTGCTCATTTGAAGAATAACGATTCTAGCAGCAATGAATATAAGGATAAAACACACACGAAATTCAACATTATTTCCCTGATGTAGGAGCTACATTAGGATCTGGTCTCGATCTACATAAGAAAATAGAAGATGGGAGACTCTGAATATGTTTACTGGGATGATGTAAATGAAATTGTAGACAGATTGAGACTGTTAATTTCTTCTCAGCAGCCTGGAAATAATTCACATACAAATGAAATATCTAGCATTATTGAAGAATTCCGTGAAGACGGATACATAGAATGAGTCGTCTAAACATCGCTGGGGAACTGCACAAGCCTGCAAGGCGAAATTATCCTCGGCATGAAATACAGGTGTTTGGTTTGAAGAACATATCAAGCAGACTTGGTTCATATGATTCCTTATGCTCGCAAGAATCAACCCACAGCCGTCTTAAGGCTAGTACCGTGGAACAATTTAATCGTAGTTTTAAGAATTAAATGTGGAAACAATTTTCAGCTCAAGGAAGCTACAAGTGATTGGATATATTGCCCAAGCTTCTGTCAACTATAATCAAAAAGTACATAGAACCATGAACATGAAGCCTGCGGATGTCAAAGACTACAAAGTGTTTATCAAAATGAGAAGAAACTGGACCTGCACAAACCGAAAGCAAAGGTTGGAGACTATCTAAGGACATCACGAGTGAAGGGAACATTTACGAAAGGCTACACACCAAACTGGAGCACTGAAATATTTAAGGTGGCCAAGATTCGATACTACAAACCAAGGACCTACTACCTAGAAGATGCGGAAGGCTTCTACGGCGAAGAAATTCAAGTTACCAAGTATCCAAACACGTATTTGGTCGAGAAGGTTTTGAAGAAGAAAGGAAATAAGGTTCTTGTGCGGTGGCTGGGATTCGATGCAAGCCACGATAGTTGGATTCGTCAATCAGACATTATTTTTAAATAAAGTGAATTATGTATTAATAAATATATTTCTTTAACTGAGTTTTTGTGTTATTATTTATAAGCACAAGTTA
The DNA here is from genome assembly GCA_003012365.1 of Medauroidea extradentata. Lineage (NCBI taxonomy): Eukaryota > Metazoa > Arthropoda > Insecta > Phasmatodea > Phasmatidae > Medauroidea > Medauroidea extradentata. Next base: position 9,340 of record PNEQ01018160.1, on the reverse strand, counting down.
ATTTTTACTGGTAATGGTATAAGACTGCTCCTGGGGTGCCTGGAAGGCAGTCTGTGATGACAAACTTTTAACAGGTTGAAACCCGAGGCGATGAGGTCGAAGGATACGGCATGCAGTTTCGTCATCTCTCCCTCGCGAAGCACTGGACTGCCCAGGTGCCCTATGGCCTGGGTCATTAGGCCAGATGATGCACGACTCTCGCGCGCAGCTGCAGACCTTGAGATATGCTCCGCCACTTCACGTAGTGTCTCGTGAGCAAGTTGAGACAGGTGTATTAATTATGCGACTTGACGGTGCCTGCGGCCATCCCTACGGCCGGTGACGTATATTGTAACCACATGAAGGGAGGGTAGTGTTGTCTTGCAATACATTGGCTGGAGGGGAGGGGATGTGTGCCAGAGGCACTATCCTTCTTGAGGATTGACACACAGATTTCATTTAGATACCTTGGAGGTCGGTAGGATTGATATTCGACCCGTAGCTGTCGTTCGGCTGTTTCTCCTTTCATCGGGGGACTTAATGCCTGGAGCAGCTCTATGGAGGACTACAGGGTTATCATTACTTCCTCTTCCAGACGGCCAACGCACCGGCGATCGTCCTGTGGCAGTGGTTCGGGAATTTCTCGTATTCGGGCCTCGCCTGAAATTGGTGGCGCTGCACAGGTTGCAGGGGGTGCAACAGCCAGGGCTCCGTGGGACGTGGCACATCCCCCAAGGGCAATGTCCATAGTGCTACTCATCATTGTCTTCATGTTTGGTTTTCTTGTAAATAAGAATTCGTGTATATATTTTCTTCTTATTTAATATGTATTTGATAGGTTCTTGTTATGTATATATTTTTGTGATGGGTTGTAAGCTTCAGCCTTGATTTTCCATCTTTTCCGTTTCTTTTAGTGTCTTCAATGTATATATTCTGTATATAGTGGGTTGTTTGTTTTGTCATAGTAACCCTGCCTGCACTACTTTAGAATAGTAGTGTTGTCGGTCCCAAGCCCGGGTAAAATGGGAGGGTGGTAGATCAGCAACATCTTAATTACAATAAATAATTGATTGAAAGAAATAAGAAAATGAAAACCAATTAATATGGTGACATATCATGCCTGTCAAGACTTGTCGATCCCACTGCCTGGAGGTATGCATTAAAAAAAATTAATATTGGTGATAGGGGTGATTTTCTTTCCTATAGTACATTACATGTCGTCTTTAAACACACAGGCATACTGGTGGAGAAAAAAGCAAGTGAGAAACAAAAATGGCAGCTCAAACCCCTGGTGGTCATTCCTAGAACTAAATAGAATCTATTAATCGACCAAGTAAATTGTTTGGCAGGAATTTAAAAAAATTAAATATGGTGGGCACCAGAACATGTAAACAAATGACTGTTGAAATATGGCATTTAAATATGGCGGGCTCCAGCCCACGTAAACAAATGACTGTTGAAATTTTGTGGGGGTGGGGGAAATTATTCCAAGATGGTGAATGGATCTACAATTATTTTTAGAAATTTTTTTAATTTTGGAAAATTTTGAATGTGACATAATCCAAGATGGCGATCGGAAACATGATAGCGCCCAGAAACAAGATGGCGGCAGTGATGTCATCCAAGATGGTGGACGCGGCACCTCAGCCCTCAGCCCACTGTCCCCGGACTCTCTAAATCATACTACTGGTATATGTAAAAACTAGGTAAGAAGTCTTGGACTTTGAAAATGGGCTTGCTGGGAGAAGTGAACTTCTATGTTTGCATTAATGCGTATAATTTTCTTTTGCTGTGAAGTGCCCCAAAAAAAATTATGCCATAAGTTAGAATAGAGTTCACATTTGCAAATAGGGATGGACAGTTTTAGTAGAGCACGTTCTTTTTACCGAGTACAATGCAAAACAGAGAGCTTACTTTTTTCGACAGAGTTAGGGTATGAGACTTCCAATTCAAGTCACAGTCAATAATTACTAGTCCTAAAAGTTTTGTCTTGCTGACTAAAGGCAGTGCATTATTGTTGCTAACTGTGGTGACAGGTTCAATTACTATTATTACTATATTACAGTTCTGTTGCATTTTAAGTTAAAAAGGATTTGAGAGGATTTGCTTATATTTAATGTTAGTTTATTGTTTCTTAACTATGATTTTATCTCTATAAGTGTGCGATTTATGTTTTCTTGAAGTACATTAATGCAATTTTAGTTAGTAAATTCTGAGGTGTTATCTGCAAACATTATTGTTGAACCTTATATTATGTTGGATGGGACGGCGTATAGAAAAATTAAGATCAATATTGGTTCCAAGATAGATCCTTGTGGTACACCTGTTTTTACACAACATGTGTGAGATTTTATGTACTCTATTATATGGTTATTTTCGTTAAATTGTTGGAGACAAACCTGTTGAGTTCTGTTTGTGAGATATGATCTTCACAAATTAAGGGCAGTAATTTTGATACCATATTTGTACATTATTTGTAGTAAGAGATCATGGTCCATGCAATCAAAAGCCAAATTTTTGTTGTCTAGTTTTGTTGTCTAGAGTTCATTTAACATAGTAATTACAAAGTGATATAGGGCTTATTCAGTATTTTTTTTTGTTGGAAGCAAAATTGATTGTGTGATATGATCTTGTTAGTTAGCAGGTAGTTGAGTTGTAGATTGTAAATAATTGTTTCCAGGATTTTGGAGAATACCAACAGATTCAGATGGGTATGTAGTTACCTACATCCAATTCATTACCTTTTTTATGTATTGGTGTCACTTTGGTTGACTTTAGTCTTTCTGAAAAGATACCTAGTGTTAAGAATTTGGTGAATACATCTGTAATAGGATATTTTATAGTATGGACACAGTATTTTATTTAAGTAGGTGTTTCGTCCCGACTTACAGAATTATTTTTTCATGATATCTACTAGTAAATTCATATCAATAAATTTAAATTCTTGCATCATATGTGTAGTTGTGTTATTTCATGCAGTCGATTGTTACGGTTTTTAGGTTGTTGTTTTTTTATTTTCAATTGTAGAAAAGTATTCATTGAAATTATGTATAATTTCTTGGATGTTATTAATTAAAATTCCATTAATTTTCAGGGAGATGATTTCCCTTTGAACATCAGCTTTTGTTTCATTTCTAATGATGTTCCACGTGGGCTTTGACTTATTTTTAGTAAACTTAATTTTTTATAGTGTTTCATATTTTTTGCAGTTGTAAGGGTTTCATTATAGATTTTTTTTGTAGTACTTAAATTAAATCATCCAATTTCTTACTTTTATCAGATATCTTTTTTTAGGAATTACTCTTAAATAGAGAGATAATCAAACCTTTGGTCATCCAGGCTGATTTTGAAGTCAGTGAAATTCTAGCCTGCTTTTTGGAAATACGCTGTAGATTTTTTGCATGAATATGTTTGTGAAAATGTGTTTGGAACAGATTCACTATAGATGTCCCACTAGTTCTGCATTTCTAATACATAATTTAATTTATCAATGTTCTCAATTGCGCAGGCTCTTTTATATACACATTTTTTTTTTGTAATTTTTGAGGCTTCGGTAGATAGATAATCTATATCGCTGATGTTTTGAGCAAGGTGGTCTGATGCAGCTGTTTCACTATTGAAGGCTGTGAGGTGTGATGGGTTTATATTTGTGACAGTATTATCAATGCATCTGTTTGTAGTTTTTTATTTTCATGTGATGTCAGTAATGGAGGGGGTTTGGTTGAATTGGTTAAGGATATGTAACACACACAGCCTATTTGGCAAACACAAAATAAAAAAATTATACGAAACTCAACTTCAGTCAAATTCATTGGCATTTTAACAGGAATGAAAGATGGCAGTACTGCAGCAGTGTTGCCGCTTTCGTCGCTCAGTTGCCTAACGTGCCAAGTGTTTTCTTAAGCTGGGTTCACAATAGAAAACTTATGAATTATTACATGTAGCTGTAAAGTTACTTAACAACAAAGTTTGTGTTGTAGATAGTATTGATTCACAACAGAACTTAACAGGTGGTGTGGGTAATGTCTTAGGAAGTAACAGATGTACCAAAATTTTATATTTTTCCGTAAGAATTATGGGAAAGGACCAGTCACAGAATTCTGGAAGTATCGTACATGCAGGATGTTGGATTTTTAATTTTAGAACTTGAAGGAAGGCAAATATGTATGCTGGCATTGTACGAAATTAAAATGTGTGATATTGCCAAACATTTGTATACAACATCTTGTGAAAATCATACAGCCGAGACTAGTATTGGGCTTGATTGATTAGAAGAAAAATTAGGAGTCGAACTTTTGTTAGATTTGGTTGAACATTACCCACATTTATTTTGCAGAAGGAGTGCAGACTTTAATGATATTAAAATGAAATAAAACTCCTGGGAAGAGATTTCCAAAATTTTAACATGACATTTAATTTATTACTTCTAATTCAAGTTCAGTTATTTTTCCTGATTATAGAGGTAATTAAGTCTTTATACATAATTGTGCATGCCGTCACGAGCGTGATATATTAACTGACATGTTATATTGATTTGTTTCATTGTGTCTGTGTATGTCTATTTATTATTATTATAGGCCTAACCTAACAGAGACGTGTCAGGAAAAGACAGTCGTGGTAATGTAGAACAAACACTTTGAAATATTAAATGTCAATTAATTCATTAAATTTGCCGATTGTGTTCACTATTTTAAAAATGTAATTGTACATCACAATACAGCATGCACAACAGTGCAAATGAGAACACAAAATTATAACTGTACTAAATGTAAAAAGTTTAATGAGTAATTTTATATTTATACTTTTAGTACATCAACTTCACAAACACAAGCCAGATTAATGTTATGCAACATAACATTGTGCATTAAGGAAATACATACAAGTAGAAACAATGAAGTAGACAATTAATACAGAAGTATAAACACAATGTACATAGCAGTACTCAGTATTTAGCTGAGTATTCTGGATGTCAAATACATGTTGTCTTTACTTGCAATTGGGCTGTTGTACATTGGTAAGGAAATCCCTACATTACACCTCCTCAATCTCTCGACACATAAACTATTACCTAGATTTCTTTGCTCCTGTCATTCTCACCACATCCTCATCCAACTCATTCCACTCCATTACGGTTCATGCTATCATTGTTTTTCCCCTCTGTCTGTCCGCTCTTCAACCCACTGTATTTTACCTCCTGATCTCTCTTTCTCATGAAAATTCCTCTCTGTACCTTGTCTTCTAGTTGTGCCCACCCTCCAACACATCTGACCACCTTGAACATCCTTACGAGCCGCTCTACATTCCTCCTCTCCTAAGTGTGTCCCACACTAGAGCTTTTACCATTACTGGTGGTCTCTATCCTTCCTCTCTCTCCCCCTGTTTCCTCCTACTGTTTGTAGTGGCTTACTGTACATGGCTGAAAAATTTGTGACCACATCAGTTACAATCTGCGAGTATTTGAACACAAAGGAAATCTTTGCTTATCGTTCCATAGCACAGGGGTGCCAAAACAAATTGTTATGCTTGAGAGAGCAGTATGTTAGGGAGAAAAAAATTTGAACCAAACACTCGGAGTGGCTCGGCTCAATCCTCAAAGAGACCCTGACACTGGACAACCACATATTAAAAACAAAGCAAGTGTTTGAAGGTATGACTGTAAAATGTTATAACTTTAGTTACAGGCCCTAAGGCAATTTTCAAGAAATAATTGTAGATGTTTCATTTTGTCTATCTATTGTGTCAAATGACATTCCTATATACAGCATAGATCCAATGTTGGCAAATCTGAACATGTTATTTTTTTACTTCTAAAATCCAAAATTTCATTATTATTTATTCAGAAGATTGAGGATGTATTTATACATAACTGTGCATGTCCTATCACAAGCTTACTGTTTGCACTAAAATGTTAGGTATTTTGCTTTCTTGTGTCTGTGTACGTCTAGTTTTATGTTGGTTCAGCACTGTTACCAGTGTGTTACTAGTTTCTTGGTCTTAAGGGATTATTTGTTCCCATTATTATTTGTGTTCATAACTACTTAGATTATTAGACAGTTTCTTGTATTTCTTTTGCTTTCAATATTGCTTCATGGATGTCAGTAAACTTGAATTAGGACCATTTAAGAACACACTTTTAAATTGTATTTCAGTTGCCAGGTCTGTTTGAGGACTTTGTGAAGACAGTTGATGAGGGAAAGCAGATGAATGTATTTTTCATTGACTTTGAAAAGGTTTTTGGACAAGGTACTTCATGGCAGGGTTGGCACCAGTGGGCCCAGTCCACAGGTTTTTGATTGGGATTTTTTTCAATAGGATGCACATGGAAAAACTTGACCTGGTTGAGCCTGTCCCAGTGCGGATGCACACAGACATGCAGGCTGTGTGGGTGTCATCATTAGTCAAGTCAGATGCGATCGATAACATGCATATGCGCAGCCAGAAAAGTTCTTGGTGTGTAGCACAATTATTGCCTTCAGTTATTGTAAAGTTTACGTACATGATGCTAGTTTGATAGTTCTTCAAAATGTCGAAATGATTAAGTTTTTTATAGTGGGCGAAATACATAATGTTATTAAAGAAGCAGAAGAGATGGGAACTCGTGCAAATGGACTGCAAATAGTGTTGTTAGCATGCTTCTTCACTGTGTTTTGACATTCAGAATACATATGCATGTTTAAATTATTATTACATCCAGGACAACTGTTAAGATATTGCGACAAACGAATTGTCCTAATTTAAGTTGTGTGGTAAAATTCCATTTGCCAGCAATGTTTATGTTTTGTGCTGACGAAAGGTTGTAGATACCCCTTTGTCGTATTCTTTTTTTTTCTCAGAATACGTATGATTATTAAAATAAGTTTTTTTTCCATAATAACTTTAAATCGCGGCAAACAGCTTGTGGAAATGGATGTTGCATGCCATCATTCCCTTTGCAGGCTTCTTTATTGGGTGCCGATTAAAGGCGGTACTAAATTTTTTTCCCAAACTTGTCATTGAAAAAGGAGTGTGCACGGGGTACATGGGCGAATACGGTAAACCTTATGTGTAGGTGCCAGGTTCAGAAAGTGGCCTCGAAGAGCAGGAAAGTGCTGGGAATAATGAGCAGGATATCAAGGGCAATTAGCTGTGATGTGAAGAAGACCTACAACACCATGGTTGTTCTTGTGTATGATGCAGCGGAGTGGGACCCAGGTTGAAGACGAGGTGAAGGAACTAGAGAAAGTGTAAGGAAGGGTGAAGGGTAAATTGAGAGGTCAGGAGCAGATTGGAGAGGATGAAGGTAATTTCAGGTAGTCAGCAATGACGACCAACGTGGGATAGAACACATTCAAGGAGAGAAGAAAGGTGGAAATACTGGCAGGTTGTACAGGATAGTAGGGGGTGAGAAGGTGACGGAGCACTCTAGGTGAACATCTAGAAAAGGGAGCATATAGAGGTAGAGGTAACAATAATATAAAAATACAGCAAGTCTAGTGGAGAACTGAGCAGAGTCTACAGTCAATGCTAGTTAGGACGTTCAGGAAGTGGAATTTGCTGAGGGTGGATATGGTGTAGATAAGTGTTATGATGTTGAGGGAGACCAAGATGTAAAACAAGTTAATCCAAGAAAATGTGTTACATATTTACTTAACATTATGTATAAAGCAATAGAAATGAGAAAACCCTGTTTTTAGGTTCATATCACGAGGTAAAAATACACCTACGCTAACCATTAGAATAAATCTAATGTTCAGATAGCAACATGCTGTTCAACCAGTTAACACCATTCTGCAACTGTCATGAAAGGAAAATTTACCTTACCATTGATAATGCTGATACTACGATTGAGTAAAACAAGGTATTAATTTGTGATTTCGAAAAAAAAATTACAATAGAAATGTTTAACTTTTTGAGGTGCAAAGAATGGATGAAAAATTGTGTATAGATGTTGGTGTGGATGGTTTACGTGCTTCCGAGTGCTACCTTGTATTTGCCAGTTTTAAGGCATTAAAATAAGTTGCATTTAGTAAAACATAATAAGGATTTCATCCTGGCGTGATACAAACCGGATTGATGTTGGCCACTGGAAATTTTATGTACACGCCTGTTTCCCATTACTGCATCATAATCGTGCCTGATATTAGCTTGACATTACCCTCACAGATACATTATGTAATTTCTCATTTGCAACAGAATATTTTTCATGGAGTAGGCCTAAGCAAGTTTCTTATTTCAACAGTTACTAGCTAGCTGAAAAATATAAACTGTTTAAAAGTTGCCTTCCATATTTCATTAACTTTAATTGCAGCCTTTTATAGACTGTTGGTGATAGACATAACATTTTGGATGCCCTGTTCAAATTCTACTTCACGATTTCTGCATTTAAATAAGACAGTATATGTAACTACATTCAGTAATTTTTCTGCCAACCGCACAATTAATGTAGTAATGACGCCATTGCTAATGTAGAAGTACATGCAGTAACAGCTTGAAAATTTGTCCAAATTAAAAACAAGTTAAGTTTATTATGAACTGTTCGTATCACTACATGTGTTAAAAAGTATTTAATTTTGAAAATTAATGTTTGCCACTAAATGTGTAGCATCTTCTAGTTGTGGCATCAAACATGCCGTACTCAATCGTAGTTGGCTGTCACACAATAGTTTTTCTCAGATTGCATTACACACACATATAAAACCCCGTTAATTTTAAGTATAAGTGGGAAATACTATCAGAGACTGTATCGCACTGCTATTACGCTACTTTCTCAATGTCAAGATTTTTCATAAACATAGTGTTTGGTGTATGTTTACAAATGTTTGTTATTGTTTTGATGGCGACCATGTTGGTTTTTGTTTTGTTTGTGGTAGTAAATAAAGATGGCGCGAAGTAAATAGTGATGGATGAGTGGAAGCACAAGTTTTAGAGTATTTATTTTATAGCGTATGAATTCCTGGTGCAAATAATCTATGTACGGAACATTATTTGGTCCTCCGGGCCGGATTTGTGTGTGGAATTGGTTGGAATAGATCATCTATGAGAGACATCGGAAATCTGGGAGCATAGTAGAGTTGTTTACCTTCAAAGCAAGATGGAATCTGTTTTGGCGAAAAAGAGGGTATTCAAAACAAATGTGCGGCGAGCAGAAAAGGCAGTGGAAAATATTGAAGTTGGTGATGTCGCCGCAATTACAGTGCACAAAAAACGAATAGATTTAATGGTGGATGAAATTGACAAACTGTTAACAAGCATATGCATTGAAGCCAAGAAAGAAGAAGACTACATCAGCAATGAAACCGAGTTAGGTGAGGTACAAGACAGATTAACCTCACTACTCGTACGTTTAGCACAGTTAGAGACAGGCAAAAAGGACAGTGATGAA